>CAOLHI010005328.1:0-74247 GCA_948474755.1 Ctenosaura bakeri
CTGTCTTTAATCATTGTCTGATTGCACTGTTGTGTGGTACATATTTTAATAGACAGTATTCCAGCCTGACCACTTTGGTTTGTCAGCAGTTTAAAAGTGCAATAAATATATAAGTTAATGCTTTGTTGTCCTACTTTTATTAGATTTGCTGTAGCCAATGAGAAACAATGAATTAGAGCAAAACAAGGAGCATTCTGGAGAGGTTTTGTGCAGTTAAACTGTAACTTGTGGCAACCTCTTTCAAGCACCATCAGTCTGAGAAGACTTTGCACAGAGGCAGTAGAAGTGTTATCCAGAACGCTGGGCTCATTTTCCCCAGTATGTACCAGCCAGTGATGTTCACACATGTGTGGGGGGGGGGCAGGATCCAAACCACTTTATTTGCTCTAGTAAAGAGGTGCCAGGAGATAAAGTTCCACAAAGCAGGCATGCAAAACAAAAGAGTAAACAGATACTTATACATTTCTATATGGTAATTAACAATATTTCAAAATTATATAACTACATCATTGGGGGAATCAGGTGTTTGAGACCATGCTTGTTTTGCTAATCACATACCCCATCCTATAATGAGTTTGGAACAATTAGCATTTTCTTGTTACTTTATTTTCAACCTGGGGATGTTCATGGTCCCCTTCCATGACTGGTAAGTGACCTTCCATTGTTATTTGTATATTGCATTCCTTTGTGTCAGCTAGCCTGATACTACCTAGTGGTGTTCACTTTCGCATGTCAGAATGTTTCAAATCAAGACCATAAAAGATGTCCAGCTTGGGCCTCTTGGTGCCTTGTAAAACAAGCAACCCCCTTATTTTCCAAGATTTTAACTCTCATTGCATCACTCGGAGTACCATCATCCCAAAGCTGTCCTGTCAGAAGACAGCCAGTAAAAGAAACAGAGCACTGTCTCAATCAGGAACAGTGACCTTTGGGACCATAGAAATCCTTAGTACTGCAGTTAAGGTGTATAGTCCCCACACATATGTTAATAAATGACTAGTTCACAAGATTCATACAGATATAAAATTTTTCCTTGTTAAGTGCAGAATCTGATCCTCAGCTCTGTTTCCAAAAGGAGTCTGAACTACCCATCTATCTTATAAAATTGAGATTTTTTTTAAAAAAGTACAATTAATTTTCATTGGTATGATAAGCCTATGGATATTTCCAGTGATTGGAAACTGGATAAATATTCACATACGAGCAGCTAGCTAAAAACTACAGGCATCCTATCATAAAGGAAGAACTGTTAAGCAGGCTAGATATTTTATCTGAGTGTAAATGCAAGATAAATTGACTCTGGGGACATACGGGATAAAAAAAACAAGAAAAATAACACTTTGAGAGCAATTAATCTCTTCACAAGATTGTTGCAGCTATTCTGGTTTATAAGAATCAAATTACAAACAAGATAATATTTATTCAGACCAACATGAAAAATTACAAAATAGCAAGTTTTGCAGGATTCTTCTTCAAATTCGATGTTAAGTTAATCAAAAACACCAAATGGGGTGTGGGTTTCAGGGGACAGTAGAAATGTATGGAAGATGGAAAATGTCATTTCAGAGCTGAAATATTAACTTGTTTTTTATTACTCATGAGATTGCATGTATAGAAAGGGATTGTGGCATGTATGTGGAAGGGATCTGTGTTACAAGCATGTCACTCTCTGGCCATCATGCTTGAATCTCAAAGCAAATGTTTTAGGCATTGACTTCCATCTAGAGGGGCTATAATGCTACAGTCTCTTAATTCAATCAACAGTGCTTATGCCCCTCATTATGGGTAAACTGTAATTATTAATAAGCCAGGGCACTTGTAATGCTATCCTTCTGCTCATATATAAACTCCCTGAGGAGGCCATTGCTGCTGCAGTGTTTGCATCTTCTTTGAAAATATAATTGCTTTGAGATTAGACAGAGAATTATATAGCTGCAGAAGAGGTTAATCTCAGAACATTGTTCAGAAGGATCAATTACTGAAGCACTGTGAACTCCATAGAACTATGACAGGCCTGATCTCAGTTTTTTACATCTACTACACAAGAGCAAACTATGGGCATTTCCAAGTTCCCAAGTTAGGGCATTCCCTAAACTGCAAATCCCAGGATTCCATAGGATGTTGCAAGTGGAATAATAGTGCTATAATAGTCTAGTGCAAAAATGGCCTCTATGACAAATGCAACATTTGGTGGACCTAATAAAGGCTACACTGTACAGTTCCAGCACTATAATTCCACTTTAACTACCATAGCAACATCCTCTGTAATCTTGGGATTTATAATTTGGGAAAGCTCTGTTGCTCTCTGGCTGAGTATTCTAAATACCCCTCCCTAAACAGCAGACACTAGGATTCCATAGGATGTAGCCATGGCAATTCAAGTGGAATTATGGTGCTATAATTGAATAGTGTGAAAGAGCACTTTGTGAATGAAGGCTCATAATGTGATACTGAGCAAGCAACTTTTCCTAAGATTTACCAAAGACATTCTAATGCTTATATAGTCTATTTTCATTTATTTTTTCATGTCTTGAGATTGCACAAGTTATAAAAGACAGATGCTGTTTTGCAAACCGGAGAGTACTTTTTACAAGTGTATACAGTGTCATAGATTCTCATTTTGAGTCAGGATTTCCTATGATTTATTTCTCCAGGGTGCATGAATACATGTTTTAGATCCATTTATATAGTATAGTACCAGACAGCATGCCTTTCCTTGTGGGCCTAAAGATATCAGGAGAAAATAACAGTAATTTGAAGAAACAAAAGCTTTGCTTTATGACCATTTCAGCTTATTTATCTATTTACAGAACATCAGCTTGAAGTCAGTGACTATATTGTCATGGTTATTGGAAAATCATACACATGTGTCTGCACAGAACCAAATATAATAGACGTTTTAAAATTAACATTAAAGATAGGTCAATAGTGCCATTTACATGCACATGTAAGCCTGGAAACATTAAAAACCATGAGGCAGAGATGGGAAACAGAGTTGCTTCGTCATCTCTTTGGAAAAAGTCCTCCTTTAGGCTTTTTCTTTGGCTCCTTTTCTCAGTATCTTGGTTACTTTAAAAATTCACATCCAAATTTCCTCGCCACCCCTTTTTTTCTTTTGGATTGCAAGCCTAAAACACACTCTCTTGTGTTTTAATAAGTCATGCTGGAAGATCTGTATAAACTTGAGAAGATACTAAAAGTCTTGAAGTGGATAAATGCATGAATAAATGATAAAATAAAATTTGCAATCCTGTTTGTTTTATGATACAGAAAATGAAGCATTGATTAATGTTTGCAAAACATTAAAATCCACTGGAGGAAAGCATCTACAGAATTGTTAACCATTGAAAATCTAATTTGCACTGCATTGCCAATTCTCAGGACTTGAGAACTGTATATGTTTTGCATGTTAAGCGTAAGGGTGTCCTGATACAGCTGAGAGAGAGAAGCGAAAACATACCCCCCACAACTGTCCTGATTTAGCTGAGACAGCCCAAATCAATCTTTTGCTGTCACACTTTTTCAATTACTTTTAAAATATCTCAGTTTCTCTCTCCACCTCCCCCTTTCTCCCTTTGCCATTAGCTTATTTCAGTGGCTGAAAGTGGAGTTACGGGCCTTTCTGCACTACACTGTTATAGTGCTATTATTCCACTTTCAACATCCTGTGGAGTTCTGGGGTTTGTAGTTTCCTAAGGCCAAAGAGCTCTCTGGTTGAGAATTCTAAAGAGCCCTCCTTAAACTGCAAACCCCAGGATTCCACAGGATGTCAAAAGTGGAATAATAGCACTAGAACAGTGTAGTGCGGAAATGGCCATAGTTTGCCCTGAGTTAACTCAGCAAGGAGGAGAAGAGGGGTGGGGAGAAGTCTTGCCTTTCCCAGTAGGCTCAGACAAAACCAAACACCTGCAGACTCTCCTAGCTTGTGTGTTCTTCCTCATTAATAACTTTTGCCTTCCCCCTGGCTGAGCAGGGAATTGAACCCTGGCCTCTATGGTCTTATTCACCTTAGTCTTGGAAACAACTTAAAGGCACACAATAAAAACAGTGAAGTGGTGACAACATCCATGATGATATGATGGTCCTTTTATTTAGAAGCATCTTTATCCCTTTGCAAGTTACAGCCAAGCAAAGTTACATATTTTTGTCTGCATTAGTAACATATGCATTGTTAAATACTGTCCAGTATGAGTGCTACAAGAAAATTACTCTGTTATAACCTCCTGTCTTTTTACTCATGGAGGACTTTATAATTGAGCCTTAACAAGCATTGTAATATGCTTTGTGAAGAACTGTGTTGTTACCATCTAAACTTTCAAGGGATTTGATTTGTCCATACAGAGCTCATAGTTTACTGTTGTTATCTCCAGAGGAATGGATTTATTATATTGTGGGTTCCCTATTCACAGTATGTATCCTATTTTATTTTTCAGCACTGTGTTGCTTTACTTTGTGCTTCTTATCTTTTTCATTTGCAAAGTAACTGTAGAAATCTGAATTATGCACATTGTTAAATTTTAGCATGTATATAATTCAGTACTCAGGTCCTTTCTCTTCTCTATTATTGTTGTACATATACTCCAAAACTTATGAACACTGAAATGTTATATATTGGCAACATCATTAGGTTAAATAATTTGATGGATTTTACCTCAATGAAGAGTACATTGCCTGAAATGTGTTGGGTTGGGACTGAGGCTGCCCCCCAGGCTCTGGAATTCCGTTCCCTGAGAATTCAAACTGGCACCCTCCCTATTATCTTTCCGTAGTCAAGTAAAGACATTTTTATTCTGATAGGCTTCAATGCATGATTAGATTGTGGCCTGTCTGATGGAATGTATTGCTGATGGGTATGTGATTTTTAATTATGTATTTTAACATTGTTTTAGTTCTTTTTTATTGTTTAATTAGTTTTGCATTCCATGGGTTTTAACTATTTTTAAACTGTTGTAAGCTGCTTTGAGTCCTAAGATGATGATGATGATGATGATGATGATGATGTTACATTATAGCAACACCTGCAGCATTTACTTGCCTCAGTCAATTATGGTCTTGTGGTCAATAAACAAATTACTTAGAATTTCATTATAAACCTACACTTGTCAGATAGAATTTGGAAGTTTTCATATCCTTTTTACCACATCTGGAGACCCTCCTGCAATCCTGGCCCAGTTTTCATATTGTACAAAATCTTGGCCCAGTTTTCGTAGCATACCTCTCCCATAGCACCACAGCAAGCTCACACAAAAGTCAGAAAGAATTCATCTCATTGCCAGTGTCGAAAGTGGCTGGTTGAGAGAAGCTAGAAAAGATAACTGTGAATAACTAGGGGGGAAATGAGGCAGCTGCAGCTCATTAGATGAAGCATGTGGGCTATAATATAACCTCTTTCAGAATGTTGAGGAGAATATAAAATTTATCTAGGTTATTAGTTCCTGACAGGGCAAGTTTCTCCATAATTGGACAAGGAAAATGGCTTGCGCTTCAGACACTGGAATAGCAAGTCAGACAAAGGAAAGGAAAATACATTTTCTAAAATCTTCCCATTGTCACACTTGCAAAGATCAAAGGGGACTGGTATAAGTCTGAAGAAGGGAATGACACCAGATAGAAACAACTTCTAGGTAGCCAGGTTCAGTGCCTAACCTGTACCACTGCCCATTTAAAATCTACCTCCTCTGGGAAATACAGTTTTTTTAGTGAGCTGAAACTTAGGTTGACGTAACAGCCTTGTAAGTAGTGTATTAACCTGCACATTCCCCATAATCATTCACTTTTAGTACCTGACGCCTTGCCAGAACATTAGCTTCCATTTGATGCATATTGGTTATGAAATCCATTGTGCATCAGATCTTTTCAGAAAATCAAATCTACCCATTCCCATTACTCAATGACAGCAAAAATTGACACTTAGAAACCAACAGCTATATTCCAGTTCTAGGGACTAGGACAAAGCATGAAGAGGCTGGACAGACAGGTTCTTTGTACACTACTGCGGTCTGAAGATGACTTTTTTTCCCCCACTCAGTACTGTGGGATGATACAGATGATGTCAACTTCAGCACCATCCCTCCAGGGCTGACTGGAAAGAAGTTTCAGTTTTTGAGTCTCATTAGAGTGAGGTCTGAATACCCTAAAGGCAGCAGATTTCATCTGATCTTGGAAGCTAAGCAGGGTCAGCCCTGGGCTAGTATTTTCATGGGAGATCATCAATGAACACCAGATGCTGTGGGCTATACTTCAGAGAAAGGAATTGGCAAAACCCGCTTTTAAGTATTGTTTGCCTAAGAAAACCCTCCGAAATTCATGGGGTCACCATAAGTCGACAAGTGACTTGAAGGCACATACACACATAACACTCTTCAGAGATCCTGTGACTTTAACTGGAAGTTTCCTGCTTGAAGATTTTGCCCTTTGTATCATATCCTGCCATACATGCAGGTTCATTATTAATGAATATCCTGCTAATTGTAAGCCCTGTACATTGTCCCTTAATGTCAGTCCCTGTTAATTATTGGTTTCTTCTCTTTTTTATGATTTATAAGCAAAATATTGCAATTGGACTATAAAGGAAAGAAAATAAACAACAAGAAGCAAGCAGTAATTAAAGCATATGCACAGAGTGATAAAAATTGTCATTAAGAGCTAATTAGCAGACTATTTTTCAGTAATCTCTCAGCTACTCTCAACGGGAAACAATAAACGAGAGCAAACCAGTAGGGAGGGTACTGCAGGGGATGTATGCCAAATAGAACTTACTTGTGAGTAAATCCAAATCAGGCTCTTAGCCGTGGGGAAGGACATTGCTGAATAATATAGCACTATATTGAGTACTGTGTGCAATTATGGGTTTAATTTGTCTCTACAATGTCTTCAGTGGCACTAAAGGGCCCTCGAGTGGAAACTACTGTTGAGAAGTATGGTATTATTAGGGCAAGAAACTGATACTGTTTTCCATTTTCCTTTTTTTTTTTGGCATTGTGTTAGGCTTTCCTAGTTTCAGAGTATCTGTTTCCTTAAGGAAAGACAACAGGAAACTTAAATTGCATTTTGTAGCATTTGTTTAGTTACAAATACATACATTTAGCAGGTAGAAGGCAAACAAGCATCAAGCTAAAATCAGTCCACTGACTTAAAAATAATGCTGCAGCCAGAAACTCCTCAGTAACTTTTCTCAAGCCTTTTTCATGGTCTTGCAACTGTTTACAGCAGGAGAATAGGATTACATCTCCTGTCCTCACCCTTGATCTTCACTGTGCCTCTGTTCTGCCAGTTCCCATCAGCTCTCAAACTCAAAATGGCTTTTCTGACCAATTTGATCTGTGCTTTTTAAAATAAGATAGATATAACGTATTAAAAAAACATGGAGTAACTGCCAGATATTAGAGCCTGTTGCCCATCCCACAGGATCTTATTATTAAAATATCATAAAGTGTGTAAAAAACCTAGAGAGATGTTTAGCGTAAGCAGTACAGCAGGTTTTCACTGCAATGCTATGTATAAACGAGAAAGGAAAAATAAAAGTAATGCAAGATTGCAGATCTAACAACTCTATGTGGCTATTCAAGGTGTCCTGGCAAATGGTTAGTGTATTTTAACACATGTTTTCAGATCATTTACCAAAACGGAGTATCTCTTGGACTTGGTATGAAGGAATAGCTGAAAGTAAGAATGTTTCTGAGAACAGAGCTCTAGCTCAGTTAGGGAAAAACACACTAACTTTTCTTTGTTCCAATCTAAGATATTTAGGACTGAATGAAGTACAGTTGGTCCACTACGTTCACTAAGGTTGGAGCATAGGACCCTTGCAAAAGTGGAAAAATCACAAATATTAAAAAGTGTGTGTGTCTGTGGAAAGGTTGCTGAGGCATGGTGGGGAGAACAGGTACCCAGGATCCAAACAAGATCAGGGAAAGGGGGTGGGTCAGCATGGTTGCCCTATACTTCCTCTCTTTCACCTGTCTCTTTCATTGGGGGGCACTAGGAGAGGGTTTATGGTGCTGGGAAATCGGACTGTGAGCCATCCCTAACTGGCCAGGTAATGGAGGAAGAGGACCAGAGGTGGGTTTTTAAAGGGCTGTGTGGTCTGATCAGAGCCACCAAAAGGGAAGATTCCCCTGGAAAAGACACACCTGAGGTGGGGGAGCAGCAGGTTGAAGAAACTTGCAAATAATCAAGTCCATGAAAGTCAAACCCACAAATGTGGAGGGCTGATTGTACTTCCTATTACTGTGAAACCTAAACAATACCAAAGTGTTCCAGTGCCCAAACTGAGGATAACTTCAAGTTATGTTTCATTTGTGTGTGTGTATGTGCCTTTAAATCACCTGTTGACTTAGGTGCTCCCATGAATTTCATAGGGTTTTCTTAAGCAACGAATACTCAGAGGCGGTTTTGCCAGTTTCCTCCTCTAAAGGATATAGCACCTGATATTCATTGGCAGTCTCCTATCCAAGTACTAACCAGAGCTGACCCTGCTTAGTTTCCCAGATCTGACAGGATCTGGTGCCCTTAGGGTATTTCAATGTTATTTTAACACAGAAATATTTTTGGAGGAGAATAGGTGAGAAAGTAATGAGTCAATCAAATTATTTTTATATTCCATTTATTTCAGTGAGTGATAAGTATGTATTTTACAGTGGAATCCAATGGATGTCTGCTGAGAAGTAAATCCCACTGTGATAAATGTAGTAAGAGGAAAAAGTAGGTTTTACTTTTGAATAAAGATGCATAGATAGCACATTAGTCTATTGTTGAAATTAACAAATGCTAAACATTCTTAAATTTGGCAGTACTGTGCCTAATATTAACATCCATAGTTCGAATATATTTTTGTGCTGTCATGTTGTTATTACTATTCTGCTAGTTCAAATTAAGTATTTCTATACAACTAGAGTTTCCCTTTTCCAGCATTCTCAAAAGTGCCTGATTACGTGCACTTTTGAAAGGGGAGAATTGTCTCAATCTGTTTTATGTTTCCATTTCAAGTCCTGAAAAACAGATGTGCATACAATCAGTGGCAATTCTTACAAATATTAGCCTTGGGGTGCTTTTAAATGATGACTGCTAACACTTTCAGTCAAAAGAATTTGTGTAGTTATTCCCTTCCCTCTGTCATGGGTGTGTGTGTACATTTGTCTGTATGAATGAGTGGAAAGATGGGAAACCATAAGAAATGCACAAGTTATAAGGTTACAGCTGTGAATAAAGCAGGGTGATTGCATGATATATCTGGAAACACACTTGCTATCCATGTATTTAAAATGTGTAACCCACAATGTTTAACATTCACTGCTTCACACAACAAGCAAAAGGAAATGAAACATCCAACAAAAACCTGCCAATAAAATGGTATCTGTCGGTCTGTCTGTGTCTGGGGTGGGGGGTGTCTAATAGAGAGAATATTTCTTGATCTATTAGATCAAGTTCAGTATTACTTCAAAGATAAAAGAGATGTATCGTTTACAGTATGCAATAAAATGATAATGACACTGTGGTATAAAGGATCAAAGGCAGTGGAAGGCATGGGTGATAAAATTAATATAATAGACAAGAGAGAGTCAGCGCCCTTCATAAGACACAAGACAAAGGTAAAGTTAAAGCTGCCAGTCTGTAAGAATTTAACTTAGGGCTGCCAAATCTTCACTCAGAAATATTGCCTTTTAAATGGTTTAGGTGCTGATGTAGCCAGCTCCACTGCTGGTGTATTTGTCCATCCCCACACCATCTCATGCCTTCTTTGGCACAAAATTACTGAGAAAGAACATAGAGGGAGTTTGGAGAGAGTGTGATGGTTGTGGGAGAAAAAGATTTTTCTAGCTTTAAAAAGAAGTATTTATACCATCTCCTTGCCAAAGTTTTTGACATGATTCACAACTTATTTGGAATACAATAAAATAAGAGTTTACTTGTATATGTAAGCTTCCCTTTAGTCCTCAAATGTTCCTGCTGCTATCACTCCGCTGTTGAATCTCTGAGACACAGCTGGTTTGGGAAGAAATGATTTCTCCCCAGTGATGGCTACAGAAGCAGCCAGATGTTAGTCACTGAGAGGATGGGGCATCCTTACCAGGTTTGGTACTGCTAATATTTCTTTCAAGTGGTGACAGACACAAGAGGCATAGGAGTATAATCTGCAAAGGAGTATAATCATCTATATCATGGTCCAAGCAAGTTTATAATAATCTGAAACAAGAGCTTGAACCAATATAAACACTTGAAATTTAAACAACTTTAGCATGACAATGGACCATCATGGTACAGAGGTCTAAGCACCAGATTACACCTCTGGAGATCAGGGTTCAAATCCCCCCTCAGTCATGGAAACCCACTAGGTCACCTTGTACAAGTCACACACTCTCAGCTTCAGAGGAAGACAAGAGTAAACCTCCTCTGGACAAATCTTGCTGAGACAACCCTGTGAAAGTTTGCCTTAAAGGCACCATAAGTTGGAAATGATTTGAAGGCACACAACATGCAGAGCATGGCAGTAATTTCAACACTCTGTATTCAAAAATGGGCAATATTTGGCTGTCTGGATGTTGCTGAATTACAGCTCTCATATCCCTGACTCTTGGCTGTGCTGTCTAGGGTTGATGGGAGTAGCAGTACAACAGAATCTGGAGAGCAACACATTTCAACATTAATTGTTGTGTCTGTGGAAATTAATTGTCTGTGGAAATTAAAGACTGAAAATCATAGAATCATTGAGGTGGAAGAGGCCACAGGGGGCCATCCAGTTCAACCCCCTGCTATGCAGGAACATACATCAAAGCACTCCCAGCAGATGGCCATCCAGCCTCTGTTTAAAAACCTCCAAAGAAGGAGACTCCACCACACGCCAAGGCAGCATATTCCACTGCCAAACAGCTCTGAACATCAGGAAGTTCTTCCTGAGGTTTAAGTGGAATCTCTTTTCCTGCAGCTTGAATCCATTGCTCCTTCTCCTAGTCTCTAGAGCAGCAGAAAACAAGCCCACTCCCTCCTCAACATGACATCCCTTCAAATATTTAAACATGGCTATCATGTCCCCTCTTAACCCTCTCTTCTGCAGACTAAACATACCCAGCTCCCTAAGCCGGTCCTCATGACTTCCAGACCCTTCTCCATTGTGGGTCACTCTCCTCTGGACACGTTCCAGCTTGTCAATATCCTTCTTGAAAGGAGGTGCCCAGAACTGGACACAGTATTCCAGATGAGGTCTAACCAAAGCAGAATAGAGTGGTATCATTATCTCCCTTGATCTAGACACCATAATCCTATTGATGCAACCAGGAATCACATTGGCTTTCTTGTAGCATAAAATCCATGGGATGGGCAGTGACATGTAGAAAACAACAACATATGGACCCTAAGTATAGTTCTATGAACAGGCAGGGCAATTGTAACACAAAAGCTTGTCGGTATCACCCTATGCTATTGCCTAGATGCCATTGCTTTTGCTCAGTGCTTTGAATGGATGGCTTTCAGCTTCAGCTGCTCATAGATGTCTTGTCCCTTGCAACTCAGGCTGTACTGTTAGTGTATAGATGACACTGTGTTCTACTGTTGGTGCCATGTGGGACTTGAACCCCACAATTGGCAGTCATCTCTAGACCCTAAAAAAACATGTGGGGCCAGACCTAAAATATTAAGTCCCTGAGTGGTCTACTACCCCGAGTGGTCTATGGGATTGTGGGTGAGCTCTGAATCATCCTGGAAAGATCCCCAACTTTAGCCAAAGGGACTTCCCCTCCTCAGCAATAACACAGCCAAAACTATTTCTTATATGAGCAAAGAGAAGAACCCTTTATTGAAACAGGGGAGGGGTTAAATAGGTTTGGGACGACAATGATCTCATAAAGCATACAGCACATGTGCAAGAATACTTGCTTTCCCAGGACTAAGATTCTGATACATGGTTGATAATACAGTAACTTCTGCTTAACAATGAACCCAGTATCACACATGCATTCGTTCAGTGGGGAAGTGTAATGAACACTGTTACAGAGAAAGGTGGGAACCCAGGCATTGATTTTGCCAGTTTAATGTCAGCATAATTTTAAGTAGGACAAGTGGCTGACAACAGGAACAACCTTTAAAGTCAACTAGAATTCAAAATGGAGGACTTTAGTTAAGCAATACAAAAAGACAGAGTTTCTCTATAGCTTAGACATTTAAGCAGGCAATACCATCTGTGAATTAAACTGTCCAGGGTGCTGAATCTCCAACAGCCTGCAGAGTATACTAGGGAAAAAGATGGGAAACACTGTCCATTTTGTCTGTACTTTTTTACTGCTAACACTACCAGCTCCCAACATCAGATCAAAATTCTTGCTATAAAATGTGTGTATGTGCCTTCAAGTCACCTTTCGACCTGTGACAATCATATGAATTTCATAGGGTTTTCTTAGGCAATGAACACTCAGAGGTGGTTTTGCCAGCTCCATCCTCTGAAATATAGCCTGCAACACTTGGCAGTCTCCCATCCAGGTACTAACCAGGGTTAATCCTGCTTAGTTTCCAAGATCAGATGGGATCAGGTGTCTTTAGGGTATTTAGGCCCTTCTTGCCTTAACAGACTCCCCAAAATACCAGCAACATTTGTTTCCTTTTCCCCTTTAATCCGCTTCACTCCCTCCCACCCACCCCCATTTTTATAATTTAACTGCCCAGTCATTGCTGCAGTTCAACTGTCATTCTCTTCCACCATTCCAGTCTCCTTGGCAACCGTTGCCTGAAGCTATGTGTGCTCTCTTCACTCCTCTCTTCTTTCACCCTCTCTATGTGCTCCCTGTGCTTACAAGCCTCCCTTCAGTTTTCTGATGTTCCAGTCTTCAGATTTAAGTCCTACCCTGACTTGATTTGTCTTCATGCTAAATGGGAACTTTTCAAAAAATTGTCTCCTCAGTTCAAGCTGCCGTGACATGGGAGCTGCATGGGAGCTGCCGTGACATGGGAGCCCCTCCCCTGTCTCTCTCTCTTTCTCTCTCTCTCTCTGTCTCTCACATACACACACACATTGTCTCTCCTCCACACTTTCTTTAATTTTTGTGGGAGGGGGGTAGAGGCAGGGTAGTCTTGACAAAATGTGTACATTCTCATCACTGTTTTTCTGCAATTCTATAAAATGCACGGTACATCATTGGAAAATACTGAAACTATTCCCTTGTTACATGAACTAGTAAAAATGGTGGTGTGGATTATTTGTGTCTTTGTGATTGACCAGACTGGCCAGATGTACCAGTTCTGTATGACTATACTTTGCTTCATGAAGTAATGAATCACCAGTGTTGTGGAGCAACTAGAGTTTTATGTAAAAAAAAAAGAAAATGCACAATTTGCAAAAAAAAAAAAAAAACATGAGCAGGAGTCATAGAGATGTTTTGGTCTCATGCTGGAGACATTTCTTGAGGGGTCACCAAATACAGTGCAATTGTGTCCTGCTGAGAGTCTCAGACTTGTCTAAAACAGTGGTTCTTAACCTGAGGTCCCTAGGGGTCCACAGAGCTCTGACAGGGGGACCATCATGCCCTGCTGCTGGATATCAACAGCACCACATCTTGCCAGGAAAACCCCCATGATAGGTTTGTGTTAGGGTCACCATAAGTCAATTTTCAAACAGGAGAGACATGATAGCTAGAAGGAACCTCCCCACGTCAGCAGCACCTTGATGTTATGAGCTTTCAAGTCACTTCTGCTTTATGGCAACCCTGAAGTAAATTTATCACAGGGCTTTTTTTAGCAAGATTTGTTCAGAGGCAGTTTGTCTTTGCTTTTCTCTGAGGCTAAGAATATATGATTTGCCTAACGTCACCCAGGGTCTGGGCAGGGATTTGAATCTGAATCTCCAGAAGCCTTTAATAATAATTTTTAAAAATGTATATGTATTTGAATATTTAAATCTAATTTAAAATATTTAAATCTTGAGTTAAGTCTTGGGGCTCACCAGCAACAAATTATATTTACAGGGTCCCTGATTTAAAAAAAAAAAAGGTTAAGAATCACTGGTCTAAAACCTTGGGAATTACAAGAGTTTGTCACACCCCTAATTCCCATCACTACTCTGTTTAAAGGCAAGAACAAGGCAGTTTCTTTTTTTCCTCTGTTCCAGGGATGGATACCACACTTGTACTAATTTTCTTTCTTTCCTAGTAACATTCCAGGACACAGCAGCAGATGGCTTAGGGACTGGCACTGGTCCAGGGACCAGCACTTTAAGTGGTACTGCTGTAGGTTGCCCACTCTGAATGGTTCTTTTAAAGTGAGAGTGATTAGGGGCTTCAAGAGGCAGGCCCGCAACTCCTGGCCCCATAGACGTAGGCAGTGACCGTGGTATTCATAAGGAAAAGGAGAGAGAGAAACAGGGAGTGGAGAGGAAGTGAAGAGATTTTTCTTTTTCAATGAGTCCTTCCCTTTTGAAGCTTTAGAAACTAAAAGACAATGTAAGTCTAATTAGTAGTTAGTGAGCTCCATACACTCATTCTTCAATGCTCCTCTGGGCAAACTCCAGCCCCAGTTTAGCTGGAAATAAACCTTACTGACTTTAATGACAGGTACTCCTGGGCAAAAATGGAATAGGATTGCTATGTCAGTCTTGATGGAATGGAGAGGAGGTGAGAAAGAGAAGTTCTGCAATCTAGGAATGGGGGAACAGAAAAAAAAATCCTGTTTTGACATGGAAAAAGTCTCTTCTGTTTTGGAAACAAAAAGTAAAAATTATTCACTACATCTCTACTTGGAAATAAGCCCCATCAGCCCTTTCCCATACTCAGAAGGTATCTCTTCTGTCTCCTTAGGGACAGATAGTAAGGAAGGAGGGCCCAGTGGGAAGCTTCAGCTTCCACATGACAGCACGTATGGGGTAGAAGGCTGCACACACTTTGGCCCTTTCCGCACGCAACAAGGGAAACGCTCCCTGCTGCTACTCATTAGCTTTTTGGTGGGTCCGGGCGAGTCCATCAGGATGAGGAGCAGTGCAAGCTCATTGCTCCGCACTGCTCCGGCATCCAAAATGGCGGCTTCCGGTTGGTGGAGGCTCTCCACCAACCAGAGAAGCTCACCAGCCTAAAGCCCACCGTGGGCAGATCTGCAGGCACGCACTAGTATGCGCCTGCAAATCTGCAACGGAGCGACACAGGGTCACACGCTCCGCACTTTTTAAAAACCTCTTAAAAGAGGTTCCTGTCGCTCTGGAGCAGACTGAGATGCTGAACTACGAAAAGTAGTCCGCCCCAGTCCACTCCACAGTGCAGAAGACCTCCGTTGGAGGTCGCTCTGCACCATTTTAATAGGCCCGTGCACAAAGGGCCATAATTTGGCCATGAAATGTGGCCTTTTCTGATTGACAGTGTGGCCAGTGGAATAAGAAAAGGAAGCACTTGGCTAATGAGGCAGAGTGTCACCAGTACAGGAAGAAAACAAAAGGTAGTGGAATGCCAAAACACCTTTCCCCTCCAAAAAGAAGAAGCAACCACCTAAATGGGCCTGCTTTTAAAGCAGAAAAAAAAAAGTGGCAGTCATGGTTGTACAGCAGTAATTCTTAAGCTATTTCATATGTAAGACTAGCAGGGTTTCTTTTGCAATTTGCCATGGGTCAGCACCACAGTTGTGGCCATTGGTTACAACTGTGTTTTTTTTATTTCATGGAACTTGCAGTAGACAATTTTCTTCTCATGCAGGGAAGAGGCAGTTAGATTGGCTCTGGCCCACTGATCACCTCTTTGAGTAGTACTCTATAGTAGTACATGCAGGTGGTAATATCAGCATTGATGCTGCTATGTGCCTTCAAGTCATTTTTTACGTATGTTAACCCTAAGATAAACCTATCACAGGGTTTTCTTGGCAAGATTTGTTCAAAAGGAGTTTGCTTTTTCCTTCCTCTGTGAGGGCATGTGATTTTCCCAAGGTTACCCAGCAAGTTTCCATGGCAGGGCAAGGATTCGAACCTTGGTCTCCAGATCAGTCCAATGTTCAAGCCACTGCACCATGCTGGCTCACTTACCTACATTGCTTGTGTTATACGGATTGCAAATTTAAAGGTAAGAAGAACAGGCATAGATACCATTAGAAAGCATAACTTTGCATCACTTTGAATTGATTGTCCTTCCAGTGTTGTGACAACCCTTCTTGTCCTCCTTCTCCTTTTACTTCCTTCATCCCTCCCCTGCATGTTTTAATTTGGATCTAGTAGGCTCTGTGTGTGTGTGTTGTCACCATGTATTTACATATTTTATTTAAAAGAATGTATGGCTCTGGAAATGGGAAGCAGCCCAAAGCATCATGCTGTGACATTAAGTAAAGCTGATTGAATTGACAATAGTTGTCATTCTGGATAAGCCCCATAATTAAGATTTTTTTAAAAAAAATTACTTAAAACACCTTTGCCGCTAAAAAATAATGCTCAAGGCAGCTATCAATATGACACAAATTTGCTTATTATAGGTTATAGCAAATGCATAAAAATTCATTCATTACAAGTGTTACTTTAGAACACATCCATTAAAACATAAACTTTAGAAGAAGAACAAGAGATGAGCAGCATCCAACAGAATAAAACCAAACTGTAACAAATCAGCATGAAAAACAGCATGTCTTTGCCTGACAACAAAAAAACAAGAAAATAGATCCAGACTGGCTTCTCTTGGAAGAACATACATGGAGAACACCTTCCCTTTCTTATATCCCTTGCAAATATGCTGTGACCGGCCCTTACTTCTCCCACACTGATGTGGCGATTCCCAATCTCAACTTCCCCAAAGGACTCTGTCTTTACCAAACAGCCCTGCCTTCCTCCATAGCATTACCTTTGTGTAAAAGGATGAAGGTATTCAGTGTTTATTTAAAACCACTTGGTGTATTTGCTGCTTTACTTATCACTGTGGACAACTCAAACTAAGTCAGTACTTACAAAGATAAACTGTAACATTTATTAAGATAAGAAAAAGAATAAAGTAGTGTGTTAGAGTTCATATGCAGTTCAAAGCTTCAGTACACTTTTTAGACAATATTAACAATTAACTCCCTGCTCAGAAACAGTTCAATATATTTTAGACTGTCATGAAAGGCATAATTATCATACAAGAGCACCTTGGCTAAACTGCCACCAAGGGCTTAACCCCCAATCTAGGACATACTCACTGACCAACGCATCAAGAAATAGTCTACTTTGAACGTCGTGGATCAACAAAACTTTCTGGAGACTTATCAGAGGCAGCCCCACACAGTGTCTTTCACAGTATTCCAAACTACTAAAGCATTTGTCACTGTGGCTAGATTGGGCATCTTTGGGAACAAATATACTCCATTTATTTTTCTTATGAAATAATCCTCATGGTGAATAATATACAATAACTAGATTTTAACTGGCACTAAGTATGCAACAAAGCAGGAAATACAACTATTTGCTCTTTCAGAATTAGGATGTTGGATTCTGTATACATGTGTGTGTGTGTGTTGCTGTCTTTGTCTTTTTTTATGTATGTGTATGCATGCTATTATTTTGTGATTGTCTATGTTTGTTGAAAAATAAGCAAAACACTCATAGAATTTGTTAGAGATGTAAAATTAATGCAATAGACAAGTTAGAAGCAGAGTAAAGAGAATTTAAAGAGGGTTCTGCAAAACTAGGTGAATGGGCAATATAAGGATGAAATTTAATGTTGATAAGTACAAAGTAATTTATATTACAAAATTAACTATATATACAGAATGCTGAGTTCCGAGCTTGTTCTTACCATCCAGCACAAAAATACCTGTTCTCATTATACCAAAAATCTCAGCTCAGTCGCAGTGTAGCAATGTTTGGGGGGGAAAGTGAACAATAAAGAGAATCTTAGGAGATAGGTAGAATCTTTTAAACTGAAAAAACAATGGCAATTCTAAGTACACTCACTGATAACTCTGATTCAAAATTTTACCTTTCAATTTTGCAACTTAAATTTCTTGATGTAAAATTTAATTTTGGAACAATTTCCATGAGCTTTATCTTTATCTAAGTTTTTATGGCTTCCCTTTGTGAAACACTGAAGTTCAAGCTGCTCACATCCATTTAGTTAGTTGAATGCTGTAGGAACACCTGCTGTTTTTTCTTTTGGTTTACAATGACATGAATCACTAAAATATAGACAAATAATAACCATACCTATGTTTGTAGTCAAGGTGTGGCCATTTCTCTATGTAAATAATAGGCCTTAATCATTGATGCCACAGAGAAATTAATTTATCAATTTTGACAAAATACATACCTGAAGTTACTCCACATGTACAACAAACTGTTTGTCCTGGGCATCAGCCCTCCAAGAAGTTCTTGTGATTGTCTCTCACAACTCTACCTTGCAAATGCCATTTGGAGGGTGGCTGTTTAGAGCTTTGCTCCTTATATCCTTGCTGCTGCAGCTTTTCCTTTTAATGCCTTCTCTAGTCAATCTCACTTCTGGAGACAGGGAAATCCTGATGGTCTCCTTTTATCTCTCATGGGGCTGAAATGACAGCAGCATTGCTGGAGAAGTTGGAATACAATAGGAGGAAGGGAAGTTGTATAATAATAAATCCCCTTATAGGACAGTTTATCATATTGAACAGGGATAAGGAACCCATGGCCTTCCAGAGGTTGTTGGACACCAATTTCCATCAGTGTCAGCATGAGCAGTGATGATGAATTATGGAAAGAGGTATTGTTGGAGAACCAATGTGGTATAGTGGTTTGAAAATCCTGCTACAATTCTGGAGACCAGAGGTTGAATCCCCACATGGTCATGGAAACCCGCTAAGTGAGTTTAGGCAAGCCACACTCTCTCACCCTCAGAGAAAGGCAAAGGCAAACCCCCACTGAACAAATGCTTCCAAGAAAAGCCTGTGATAGGATCACTTTAGGGTTGACATAGGTCAGAAAAGACACACAATAATTGTTGTTATATGCCTACGACTCAACTCCAACTATGACCCTATCATAGAATTTTCTTGGCAAGATTTATTCAGAGGAGGGTCAAAATTGCCTTTCTCTGAGGCTGAGAGAGTGTGGTTGGTACAAGGACACCCAGTGGGGGGTTTCCATGGCTGAACAGAGGTTTCAACCCTGGTCTCCTATGCTGGTTGTCTCAGAGGTATAGTTCAATGAACACTGACAAGCCATAGGTTCCTCAACCCTGGTCTAAGGATTACCTGTTCATTTAAAAGCATGTGCTCCCACACTTGCATGGCATCTAGTATTTCTCTTTGAAGGTTCCCAAATGTGTAATGCACAAAAGAATTTTTTCCTGTATTGCTGATTGTGTGAATATGGCTAGTGTATTGAGATTCAAAATAAATGAGGCAGAATGACTTCAGTCAATTTCAAAATGTCAAATGACTCATTCATACCCTTTGTACAAAATCCCAGTTTTTGCCACATGCATTCTAACAAATAAATTTGAAAACTATGTGGTTGCCTGCTGCTGATCTTCAGATAAGATCTCACAATAAAGTGCTTTGGTTGCACACTGAAGCTGCAACTAACCTAGCCAGTCAACAGCCTGCAACATCATTGTCTTCATTGTTGTCATGGGAATGAAAAGCACCCATGAATACAAATGAACAGTCCTCTATGCTGATTGTTTGGGGATTTTGAAAAATAGATGTCCTGGACTTATAGGTATGGACAAAACCTGTAGTAGGCTACTGGATAACCAACAGAGAGGTCAACTTCTGTTTACGGTCTTGGTCTCTGAGGCCATTGTTAAAATATTGTGACCACAGTATGGTTCAAAGTGCAGAAAACAGTAAGCCACATTGAAAAGGTCAGAAGTAGCATGAACGTGCAAAGCAGCAGCATTTAAAAATGAAGTAGTGGCAAACCAGATGACTAGGTCTGGCCCAGAACAGAATAGGCATGAGCTAGAATTTAAATGCATGGCTGTGGGAACCCTGTGAGATGAAATCAAAGAATGGAACTAGGTTCCTCTAAAGCCAACTTCATAGGTATTGTGTGCCTTCAAGTCATTGCTGACTTACAATCACCCTAAGGCAAATCTATCACAGGGTGTTCCTGGTAAGTTTTATTCAGAGAGGGTTTGCTTTTGTCATTTTCTGAGGCTGAAAGAACATGACTTGCCCAAGGCCACTCAGAGGGTTGCCATGGCTGAGCGGGGATTTGAACCCTGATTCCCAGAGTCATAGTCCAAGGCTCAAACCACTGCACCACACTGGGGCCATTTCTGCACTAAGCTGTTATAGCGTGATGATTCCAGGCGGCCCCTCCCAAAACTGCAAACCCCAGGATTCCATAGGATGTTGCAAGTGGAATCATTGCACTATAACAGCTTAGTGCAGAAATGGTGTGGGTCTGGTGAAGCCAACTTTACTTCTATATAATAACAAATAGCTGATTGTGAAGATGATAGGGTAAGTAATTTACTTCCTTTGAAAAATAGCTGTTTTCTGGCACAGCATCATCTGACAGAATTCTGAGGGAAGATATTAAGGATGTTTTGAGTAACGTACCTTGTTCAATAATTGAAAGGGGTGTGGAAATTCTTGAAGTTTCAACATTGCCCATAAGACTTGTCTGTGATCACCAAGCTATACATGGCTGAAAGAGTGTATTTCTGTCCTTGGAATACAATACACAACAGAGATGATGGGGACCTGAAATAAGAACTTAATATGAAGGAGAGCTTCAAGTGTTTTTTTTCACCCACCATTCCCCCTCCCCACTGTGATTCCAATCTGGACTGAGACCTTGCTCCAACAACTTTCCCATAATGGAAAGCTCTTGGTGTATCTATTCACCTGTGTTGATGTAAGAAGAGAATCCATTATCCAAGGACAAACGACACACAGCTTTGGCACATGTGTTTCTGAATTAGACTCAAGGCAATTTCTTCTTCCCAGCTCTTACAGAACAAATGCCAAATTTGCACAAAGCTACTTGGATGTCCTGTGTGACAATAGCCATTTCTGCCCTACCCTGTCATAGTGGTATTATTTCACTTTCAATATCCTGTGAAATTCTGGGGTTTGTAGTTTACTGAGCCCAAAAAGCTCTCTGGCTGAGAATCCTAAATGTCCCTCCCTAAACTACAAACCCTAGGACTCCATAGGATGTTGAAAGTGGAATAATAGCACTATAACAGTGCCGTGTGGAGATGGCCAATCACAAAGAAAAACCTTTCCTTCTGAGGGCAAGGTTGTAAACAATTTTGATTGGCTGGCTTTGCATCCAGCTGCCTTTTCCCCACCACCAATGAAGAGACCTTGAAACATTTTGTAAAACATGAAAAGGAAAAAAAAACAAAAACTTGGAGCAGACTTTTGATTAACTAATTAACCAGCACTTGATAAACAAAGCCTTAAACAAAGTGCTTATTCTGCCACACATGGAGGGAGAAGAGTGACATTCAGGTTTGGATCCAGACCCAAATATTTGTGAAAGTACAAGAGGAAAAAGAGACTGTTTCTCTGACTGATTAAAAAATGGCTTTTTTTTTTTAATTCTTCTCTGTTTAAAGAGGATGAACAGTTAGAGGAAACTAGACCATTTATGAGAAATATTAAGCAAAGCAAAGTAAATATTAAGCATTTCTAGCAAAGCCAACGTTTTAAGAATTTCCAGACACAGATACGTTAGTTGTGGCAAAAACAAGAAAGTCCTGTAGCACTTCAAAGACTAAATTTTTTTTTTTAATACTATAAGCTTTCAGTATCATTTGTTGAAGTAAACTCAAATCTATGAAATTTCACAATACAATAAATGTGTTAATCTTTCAGGAGACAGTAATGTTTTCTCTATTTTAAAAGTTACATTTCTCAGCTGCCTAACTTTAAGGAGCCAGATAGAAGGAGTGGGAAACAATTACATAAGTAATAGCTGATGGAAGAGAGCATAACTTCCCATTATGTACAATAGACATCAGGTTTGATTTTGTGATGCCAGAGCTAAGATCATGGAAGATTAGGAGTGAATTGTTTGCCTGATGAAGCAAGTTAAGTAGATTTATCATGATGATTAAAGCCAAAGGAGAGAGACAGAGATTGGAGCAGGAAGACATCATCTTTTCCTGGTGCAAAGATGACAGTTTAGCATATCTCACAATCACAGACCACTCATCAAAGTAATAATTTACAACCTGGAAATTAATGTTTGGTCAAGTGATTCATGTTAAAATTCCAGAGTAGTGGAGAGAACTCTCTCTCTCTCTCTCTCATCAACTGACAGGGAAGAAAATCAGCCACCCGTGCAGAACATTGTAATTTTGTTCTGGTGGCCATGCTGTCCCCCGTGGCTTAGCAGCAGTTCAAACTGTTCTTACAGAAGACAGGATTAACCATCATCATTATTGCTCAAGTGCCAAGTCTGGTTAGTCACCTCTATTTTCATCTCTAAGCACTGCTCCCTGCCATTATTTCTTTATTTGTGAGCTCCCCCTTCCCTGCATACAACACAATTCTTCTCTTGCAAAAATGGTGGTACATGAGTACTGATCATCACTGTTTCCTCCTCTGTCTACAGCAGAGTTGAAATTCAAGGCATTAAGAGTTAAAACACTTCAAAACAATGGCAGATGGAAACAGACCATGGTTCATGGACATCTAGTGGAGCTCAACCTGTCTATGCTATTAGCTGATGGTACCAGCAGGTTTCTATAGCACAATTTATGTGCAATCATTACTAAAATAACATCCACATGCCAGTTCATGGAGGATCAGTCAATGTTATTGCCAGGGATGAGAAGACCCTGGCAAGATACCCTCTGAACAGCCAATATACATTTTTTCATGCTTAGCCTCCTCTGACTCTACCTCCAGCACTCTTTCTCTTTATTCTGCCCCCTCTTGTTTTGCTCTTCCTCCATACATTTCCATGATCAGAGATGGTATACTCTCTGGAATAGCAGTTACTGGAAGAGAAACTGTGATCTTGATGTCCTGCTTGTGGGCTTCCCAAATCACACTGAAGAAACAGAATACCAGATTATATCATCAGGAAGATACATAACAGTAAGTTAAGCAACATAGAATTGACTTCTAAAGTGTGAAAATGATAGCCAAAATAGCATTGCTAATGGAAAAGCTTCTGGTTTACAATTTCTCACTCTTTGCAATACTAGAAATTTGGAAACTGAAGGAAATTTGCAGGGGAAGAAGCAGAATTATTATTTAGATGGCAAGGCCCTCATCCCTCCACCACCACCACCACAGCTACACCCCTGGAGTAGACTGGCCTTACTGACCATGATTAAGTAGAAGGGTACAAGAAGCTTTGGGTTCCGTTCAAAGGCCTTTTTTTCAATAATTTGAGATTAAATTACAAAACTGTAATTGTATTTTAAGAGGATTTCTCATTTTCTAATAACCTTATAAAAACTATAGAAACGTTCTCACTCCAAGACACCCTCCCCCTTTTTCTAAGGAAGGGACTTTTAGTTTTGTCATACTTAACTAATCCAGTTGTTGTTGTTATTTGCCATCAAGTCAACTTTGACTTATTGTGACCCTATCAATGAGAAACGTCCAAGAACTCTGGTCATTAGCTGCCCTACTTGGCCCTTAAAAACTGAGGACCATGGCTTCGTTGATAGAATCAATGCACCTATAGTGCAGCCTCTCTCTTTTTCTAATGCTTATCACTTTACCAAGAATTATCATCTTTTTCAATGAGCCACGTCATCTCACAGTATGTCCAAAGTATGATAGCTCAGTTTAATCAACTTCACTTCTAGTGAGAGCTCTGGCTTAATTTGCTCCAAGGGGCATTCATTTGTCTTTTTAGTAGTCCAGTAGTCACATTTCATTATAGAAAAGGGTGAGAGAGCTGCTTTTGAATAATAACACTATGTGGTTCGCAACACATGAAGACTGCCCCACTGCTCTTCCTAAAAAGGTTGACCCTGACTTCTAATATTCCTATGAGAATGAAGCTGTTATTATTTAAAATGTACAGAAGAGAAATTAAGTCTGAGAGCTATTATACATGAGTCAGCAATGAAACAAGGAGCCAGCATTTGATTTAGAGTGGGTGAGTTGAGCTACTGTTACATATATTTGCAGATTTGGGATGCAGCTGTTGGTACAAGTTAAACATTTAGGCCAGATGAGAGTAATTCTGCTACGTGATCATATAAGACATGTAAGGGCTACACCTGATAGCAGAAACCACAGCAGGCCTTGCCAAAGAGATATCAGTAAAGCTCCTGGGGGCGGGGGGGAAATATATACAGCACAGCCAGCTCTATGTACTTGATCCTTCTCCGACGGAAAGAAAAAATTGCTTGTTAATAAGTTGCCATTATAAACATCTTAAACAGCTGTCTGTAGTCAAAGATGCCACAAGGAAGAGGATGAATGACTGTATGTGGAACACATCTGAGCATGGGACAGGAATAGATGGAAGATCAAGAAAGGCTAGACAGCTCCCATCCATAAACCTCTGCTTGTTGTGAATTTATAACCTGATACTCTCTCGTCCACTGGTTGATTAATTGTTGCTCGCTATAAAACATGACAAGTGAGAATCCCTTTGATTTCAGGCTCATACCTTCTTTCCCACAGCTCTTGACACAGTACTTTCCTAAGCCAAACTAATTAAGAAGAGGGTGGACCACTTCGAGATGTTAAATAGAGGGCCCCAGAGCCAAGGCACAATTAACCTCAAATGTTAACCGAAGCCATTTCAGTTGCGGTAGAGCTGGAATCTCATTCTTCTTCAGAATTCATTGCAATTTTTATGGCTGTTTTACATTTCAAGATAGAAAACTGAAGTGGTAGAATGCAAGGGGTGGCAGAACCTTTTCTCCTGACACTCACAGTTCATCATGAAATCAAAGATACTGGAAACACTACAAAAGAAGTGCTGCTTCAGTGAAATATTTCCATTCCTATTGTGTAGATACATATTAAAATTTCTTAAAAGAGTCCCAGTTATATAAAAGGGAGTCTCATTCACTTCAGACTTAAAAGTATATAGCAGGTTTGTGATCTGGGGGGTAAGGAATCTGGTACCCTAATCTAAAACATCTGAATGAACAGACGTATCCAGAACCTTAAAATAGCACCATGATGTGTATTGTTGTGTTCCTATATTAGCCTCTGTAAGCCTTCTAAGAAACACACAAATCTGAATTACATCCATGAACATTTATGGGTTTTTAAATATCGATTACCTATATACTATACCAATAAAGGTTTTTTATACAATTACACATTTATGCATATTCAGTCCCTTGTTTAATGTATTGTTTACTGAACCCAGTGCCATTACAATAATGAACATCTCCATGAGGATGCTTTTTTTTTTCAATTTTCTCTATTCTCTTATTCTGTCCCTAATTAAATTAAATTAAACTGCAGCAAGTCATCTTAAACTCAAGAAATATATGTCCACCCTGAGGGTGGCACTTGTTTAATCTCATCAGAGTAGATTTACTACTTTAGTTAAACCAAAGTAGCTCAGGGGGTAACAAGATGTGACAGCAATGTTAAAACACAGGTTACTCCTGAGGATTTAAAACTTTTTAGAGGATGAAAGATGGGATGCTGAATTCTTTCATACCACTGAAATCACTTCCCAGTTATTTACCACCCTTATGCATCTGAAATTGTTAACTCCTGCCAAATTGGGAAGGTGGGCTCCTTCAGAAGGAAAATGCAGGTGTGGGAAGCACCTGCCATCCATGTACTTTAAACTTTCCCCTCCCTAAACATCACAGAATTTCAGCATTTACATTCTGATACATCATTCATGTTGCCAATTAATGTGTACATAGCTCTGTTACAGATAAGGTGCTTGTATGTTTTACAAATGTGCAAACCAATCTGAAGAGGCTGCTGTTTCAAAAATAAGGTAGCAACACCAGTGGCAACAGTAAAATAAAAAGTGGCATCTGGAAAAAAAAAAGAAATTAAAAATTTTATGGGATTTTTTTTCTCCTAATGTATCACTGGCTGTTTTCATTGGAATATATGATAAATAAATCAGTCTTCCTTGGCAAAGGCTTTATTAAATGCTGGGGGTTTTGTGACTACATAGAAAATTGGCCAACTTTTTAGATTGCCAGATGGCTGAGCTAATGGACAATTCACATTTGCTTTTTTATTTGTGTGTTCAAGAGACAAAAGATCCATTAATTGCAACCATGTGATAATCCACTCATTTGGAGTTGGTTGGAAATGCTCTCCCTCTCTCTGGACATGAAGATGTAGCTTCAACCTGACAGTATAAAGAAAGCATGCATGAAACCAACCTGACAAATAGCCAGTGCTAATGAGAGGAACAGTACAGCTGCTGTATGGTCTTCTGCTTTAGGCAATGGGTTGGTTAAGATACAGCAAAAATAACTATACAGCACTACCAAATATTTACCTGTATCTCTTTTCTTAGGCCTTTTCCTCACTTTGTTTTTGCAACGGGGCAGAGCGTCCTCCAGGGAGGACGTTTGCACTTGGAGGCAGACTGGGTCTGGACTACTTTCTGTAGTTTCGGACTTCAGCCCGTTCTGGAACGACCAGAAGTGGTCACTCGCCTTGCTATTGAAAGACCGTTTAAAACAGGTCTTTCAACAGCGTGGCGCGCCCCACTCTGTGGCTGTGCTCCGTTGTAGATTTGCAGGCTCACACCACTGCGAGCCTGCAGATCTTCCAGGGGCAGGCTTTAGGCTGGCGTGCTTCACCAACTGGAAGCCGCCGTTTTCGTCCCCAGAGCAGTGTGTAGTGCGGCCACGCACTGCTCCGGATCAGCCTGGATCCTCCGAGGGAGCATGCCAGTCCAGTAAGCAACAGTACAGGGCGTTTTCTTTGCCAAGTGCGAAAAAGCCCTTAGTAGGCTTATTAATAGGCATTATTACTTTCATGTAAAAAAGGAATGTGCTTTTTTTGGCAGAAATATCTAAAATACCAAGAAAGTTCAGCTTGCTAAGGTACATCATGGGTTCCTTCACCAGCTGGTGCAAGAGTACTTTGTTGTTGTGTGCCTTCAAGGCATTTCCAACTTACAGCGATTAAGGCGAACCTATCATGGGGTTTTCTTGGCAAGATTTGTTCAGAGGGGGGTTGCCTTTGCTTTTTTCTGGGAATGAGAGAGTGTAACTTGCCCAAAGTCACCCAGTGGGTTTCCATCTTTTCCAGACTCCTAGTCTAACTCTCGAACCACTACACCTTCTCTATAAGGGTACTACATTTAGAAAAAATCATTTTCCTAAATGTGATGACCACTGAATGATTTAGACCTGCCTTATTATCTTTGATGCAATCTTGTCTTAATGTAGTATGTAAAGTTACTTCTGCTTGCTTTAGGTAAAAGAGTTGTTTTCCTTGCTTGTTTTGAATTATGTTTCTTTCTCATGACTTTCATGCATTACCAGTTGGCCATGTATTGCAGGGCACAGTCAGACACTCAGAAAACATTCCAACTTGGCTGTGTAAGCAAATGATTGCCTGGAGCAGTGGCATTTTAGAGCCAGCCACATGTGGAGAAGTGTTCAATATATAGCATTCCTCAATATGTCATGCAATAGTATTATACAAAACTAGCTCAAAACGTTCCTGAGCTAGCCAGCATGATCTTAGGATTGGTGATGGAATCTTCTCAGCCTGTAATACTAAGGAATTTCAACATCCACACTGAGGTCGTCCTGTCAGGAGTGGCTCAAGACTTCAATTCTGCCATAACAACCATGAGTCTGTCCCAAGTAGTATCTGGCTCTGCTCACACTACCGGGCAAACTCTGGACTCTGTTTTCTGTAGTGGGTAGGGTGAATGTGATCTGACAGTAGAGGAACCATCTATAGTTCTATTGTCATGGACAGATAACCACCTGGTGGAGTTCAGAATCACTGGGACTCAGTACCTCTGCAGAGGTGGGGACCCATTAAGATGGTCTTCCCCAGGAGACTTATGCCTCCAGTTCTATTTTGGCCAGACAGCTCAGAAAAATTTAATGGCCAAAGTTATTGAAGGCCATTAAGAAGTCCAGGAGATCTTCCATGATTACAAGGATTAAGGATGTTTCTGCACCAAATGCAGGCTGGAAATCAGATTGGAAGGGATCTGAATAATTAGTATCATCCAAATCTGCATATGCAGGGAAGTGGTGTGTGCGTGTGTGTGTTTAATACTAAAGAGTGTTATTTTAAAAATGGGACCCAGCTAAAAATCTGAAGCAGTTACCATAAGTATAGAATTGTATCACTTTTGTCTATCACCCAGTTCTGCATAACGTGTAAAACGGCTCTGATACAATAGGCTTAAGTGTCAGATGCTTTTATGATATTTGGAGACATTATTAGATTTAGCTACCATAGTCAGAAATGAAGTAAAGGCACACAACAACAACAACAACAACAACAAGGCTTCTGTCTCCAACAAAGGTGCAATATTAATGCAATGCAGTGTATCTGTAGATGACAAAACATTACTGAAACCTTCCATTACAAGTATATTTTTCCTGCTCTTGTAAATATACCTAATAGGTGCCTTTGTAAAATTATACCCAATTGTGTGCAGTAACAGTAGCACCTTTCAGCACACAGCATAGAGTTAGTTACCTTTTTTTAAAGCCCATCAAAGCTGACAAAGCTATGTCAGCAGAATGAAAGGCACAATTTTGTTCACAGTGTGAAAGGGGCTTTAATATCCTCTAGAATAAAAGGTGCTTGCAGAATATAAGTAAAGACAAAGGCAAGGAAAAAATGAAACCCCACAAATGTCACAACAGAACCCTGTCATACCCACAGAGAAGAACTAATGAACCAGGAGCAGAAAAGCTTTAGTAAGGAAGCAACTGCTGGTCTAATGAGAAATATAAGGGACTAAGCGTTGCTTGAATTTCATTTGATGAAAAGTGTGAGGCTGCAGTTCAGATGCAAGATTACTAGCTGGTAGTATTTAGTGAAGATGGTTGAAGAAGAGCTTAAGGACATCATCTTAGTTCAATACCAATTTATCAACCAAGCAGACTATCACACACAATAGTTCAGTCACTTTTAAATCTTGCCCCTGGCAATGAAAAAAAAATTAATCCATCTGTTAGGTTGTTTGAAGTGGGCTTTGTCTCACAGTCTGTCATTGTCTGCCACTAAGGTAGGAATTAATGAAACAGAAAGTGAGAGTCATCTTTTAATGGTTACCAGATGGTGAACTTTTAAAGAGACTTCAGCCCAAAGATCGCTTTTATCTGTTGGGAGGTTGAAAAATAAAATTAGTCTCCGCCCTTCTTTCTAAAAGATACTTCCAAAACTTCCAGTAACAAAGGAGAGCTGTTGTTGTTTTTGAAATCATGTTTATTCATGGAAAGGATTGTTCCTATCACCAAAATGCTTAGACTTAAGAAGCACCTAATTCAGATCATTGGTTCATCAAACATGATATCATCTAAACCAGCCATTCCCAACCTGAAGTCCTCCAGATGTCTTTGATGACAATTCCAGTCACCTTCAGCCAGCTTTTATCTCATTGACTGGGGTTGATGGGAGTTGTCATTTAACACATTGGAGGACAGCAGCTCTCTAGGGCTTCAGAGAAAGGTGTTTTCCAACCCTGCTAGTAGAAACCCAAAATAGATTCTGGAGGATTCTGTGTGCAAAGCATGTGCTTTATAATTAAGGTAAATCTTACACACACAAAAAAATAAATGTATTTAATTTTGAAAATCCAGAACATGATGCAGAAGTAGACATGCTCCAATGGGATGTGTACAACCCTACAAGGTGGGCAGACTGCCAGACACCATTTGCGCACATTTCTCAATGCTCAGCCCATCTCTTGCACTTTTAAAGTATTTATTATGTTCTGGATACATGAGAAACTCTGCTTATTCCACATTCCATTTTAGAGTTTCCTTTAAATTTCTTACCAACCAGGTTAGCATGCTAAGGATATGGGTGAAGTGAGATCCTCTCTGATCTCAAGATCAGCTCCAGTTTCCTATTACATATATTTATGAAGTAGCCAAGGAGAGAGAAGTTGAGAAATAGTCAGTTACTTTTAAGACAAAATAAACAAACAGCTGACCTAAAGTCCTCATCAGGATATTAGGAATGACTCACCAAAGCAGATTTATGTGGGAGATTCCTGGGCTTTCCTAGCATAGCTTCAGGCTGGCCTTGCCTCTTTGCTACCAACATAAAGAGAAAAGTCATTTCCGCATTACACTGCTTTAATACTCTTATTCCACTTTCGACATCCTGTGGAATCCTGGGGTTTGCAGTTTAGGGAGGGGCATTTAGAATTCTCAGCCAGAGAGCTCTTTGGCCTCAGAAAACTACAAACCCCAGAATTCCATGGGATAGTGGAAGTGAAATAATAGCACTATAACAGTGTAGTGCGGAAAGGCCCAAAGAAAAGCTCTGCAGGACTTTGGCCTTTCCTGCACTACACTCTTATAGTGTGATGATTCCACTTTCAACAACCTATGGAATCCTGGGGTTTCCAGTTTCAGGAGGGGCCAGCCAAAATTGCAAACCCCAGGATTCCATAGGATGTTGAAAGCTATAAGATTGTAGTGCGGAAAAGGCCTTACTTATTGCCATTGGTGTGCCTTCAAGTCATGTCCAATTTATGGCAAGCCTAAGACAAACCTATCACAGGGTTTTCTTGGCAAAATTTGTTCAGAAGAGGTTTGCCATTACCTTTGTTAGAGGTTAAGAGAGTGTGACTTGCTCAAGGTCACTCAGTAGTTTCCATGGCTGAGTAGAGATCTGAACCCTGGTCTCCAGAGTCATAGTCCAATGCTGAAAAGTCAACACCATGCTGGCTCTGCAGGATTAACAGCCTTGACCAATCAACAGTCTTGAATGACTTGACCATTCAGGTTATATCTTTGAGAGTCGGTCAGCCTCAAATGTCCATGGAAATACAAATAAGAGCCTACACCAGCCTGACAATTCAGATATATTTCTAGAAAGGAGGGAGTGAGGATTTTCTACACCATTTTTGCACATCATTTCACCAACATTTTTTTAGCTAAGAGGAGCCTTTGCTGTACACTTCAAAAGTGCAGAAGGTGAATCAGAAATAAATATAGGGCTAGGTAGAAAATGAGCAGGGGCCAGTCAGAAATAGAGATGGGGTCAGGTAGGAAAAGGGGAATGGAGTATATCTGAGCAGGGTTTTGGGGAGCTGATGATATGGAAAGAGTTAAGGGAGAAGTGCTCTTTGTTTGAAACTGGGGGGTTACCATGTACTGTGGAACCACTGTAACACCAGATGTTTGTCCTATCTGTTACAATAAGTTTTCACTATTTTTATTTCTCAAAAAAAAATGCAGAAGGAGGTATCATCTTATCCCTGACACAGTGTTTGTTTTCTCAGCATCCCCTTACAAACTGCTTCTACCCTGTGTGACAAAAGAAAACTACCGGTAGTTAGTAGGGAAAAGGTTAAACATCCCCTTCCCTCTCCTGCTTCCACTGCTAGAAGATGGAAATCCTCAGCTTTCTGAAGATCCTTTCTGCTTTTCAGAAAGCCAGTAGAATATTATATACATCTCTGTGTTACATCTAGTTTGATCTAGACTAAAGAAAATCCATTCCTAACTATTTCTTCATTCTCTTATGCATTATCTTTCACCATTTAATGCCAATCATTAGTGTATTTGTGTTATTACTGCTGACACGGAAAATTACAATAACATTTAAACACACAAGCAACAGATCTTTAGCAATGTGATCCTCATCTCTTGCTTCATAATCTCAACAGAACTGCACATACATTCGCACACACATCCCAGCACTTCTGCAATGTGTAATCACAGGAATCCCCAACACATTGCTCTTGACTCGCGCACCAGGAAGCAGCCAACAAATGCCTGACAATCACCTGTTCAACAAGTTTATTATAAGCCTTTTGCCTGCATAGGATATTTAAAATATAGTAAACTGTTCAGGAAGTAAAATACAACATAGTCTGGGCCATTTCATAGGCAAGAGATTGTATTAGGGAAGCTGCAAATAATTATTGAGGCAAATCCCCTACGAAATTTCCCATGCAGTCACTCTGATGCTTTGGCCAAATGTTGCTGTTGCTAAGTGCTGCAGACTCTACAACACATACATTTCCCATAATTCTGTCTACACACACACACACACACACACACACAGCAAATAGGTGGGGAAAGCCTGAGAACTTGCTAGAATGAATGCACAATTTCAAGAGATCAATCCCATATGCATTTGCTCAGAGCTCAGAAATAACTAGGCTGCTGTATTGCAAGCAACTATGTTTCTTGTAATAAGTCCCCACACCTTTTTTGGCATTGGTAATGAAGGGATTACTAACAAGTTCTAGTTAGCTTTTCAATTATTTTCACATCTATTTCACATCTAGAACCACGATATTCTGCACTAGTCAAGTCTCTTTTGGAGTATTGCATTCAGTTTTAGGTGCCTCATTTTTCAAAGTATGTAGACAAGCTACAGCAGGTTCAGTGAAGGGCAACAACAATGATAAAGAGGTATGGAGAACAAACATATGAGGAAAGATTGAGGGAGTTGGGCATGTTCAGCCCAGTGAAGAAAAGACTTAGGGGTGAATATCTTTAAATATCTAAAGGGCTGTCACTGAGAGAAGGTTTGTTCTCTACTGCACCAAAGGGTAGAAAGAGGTCTAATCCTGTTGAGTCAAAAGAGGGTAGATTCCAACTGGACATTAAATGGAACTTCTTGACAATGGAACTAACAATGGAACCAATTACTGTAAAGGCTGTAGGATGTTCTTCTCTGGACATCTTGAAAAAGAGGCTGGACAATTACCTACTGTGGATGCTCTAGCTGGAGTTCCTGCACTGAGCAGGGGTGTGAACACAAGGGTCTATGAGGTTCCTTCCAACTCAATGGTTCTATAATTCTGCTATTGTATTTTAATTTTGAATGAGCCTTTGTGGTTGGGACCATTCTCTATTTAATCATGTTATATATATTTAAAATTATTGACAAATAAAGAGTAACATAGCAATCACATTAAAAACCATTTCAACAAGTCATAGCAATGGAACTATCTGGGAAACCTATGGTAAAGTAACAGAAGCCAGCATGGTGTAGTGGTCTGAACATTGTGTAAGGCCCTGCTTTGGGGGTCCCCAATACCAGTATGGCTTGGATGGGCACCATACCTAATTGGCATCATATGTAATTGGCAACACATTTTATTGGCTCTGATATCAAATTCAAGCCTAAGAGGTGACAGAGAGGTCAAACCGAGCGAGGGAAAGAATTTGATTGTAAATGTGAGAGCATAGGTTAACTCCAAAATTCCTCCAGGTAAGTGAGTCATTTGTCAGGCAAATACACATCATTCCTGTGGATAACAGGCTCAAACAGAAGCTGGACTTTTCCAAGGAATCCAACTGTGAGGAGCCCACCAGGACACTGATTGACAAATATTCATCCCTTGTACACCTGAATTCTTTCCTCTGTCCTCACAGCACCCACAATAGACAGCTATTACAACATTCGTCATGTCTTTGTCAGTCAAAGCACTAAGCCCATCAACAGGCAAAAGATTCATTGTCCACAACAGGTTCCCTTTGTCTTGTATCTGGAACCTTCACAGCCACAAGCCATTTTCAGGGTACAAATACCCCTGATTTGAGGAGGCCCAGTGCAGTCTCTTGAAGGTCTACCCATCAGTCTGTCCGTCTGGCTCCTGAATGAGAACTGCCCTTAGGTCCTACCTAAGCCAAAATACATTTCTGCTCTTCATTACTCTTCTGAACTGGTAATTATCCCTCAGCCTCTCTATAATTTTTCCTCCCTTTCTCTTTCAGCTAGCTCTTGTGTGAATGTGTGATTGTGTGTATCTTGTGTGCATGCACGAGTGAATTCCCCTCAATAAAATCATTTTATTAGACAATTTTGCTTGGTTTTTGGCTTGGCCTGACCCCGTAAAAATTGGGTTTAAAGATTTCGTTAGGTTACCCTGCCTCTCGTAGTGCTACAGCTTGCACTCTGGCTAATTCCCCTTCCCCATTATTTGGAGCACATTGAGGTGTCGCCCACGGGACCCCAGAAATCAGGGTAACAATTGGACTACAACTTTGGAGACAAGGGTTTGAATTCCTGTTCATCCATGGAAACCTACTGCATGACCTTTGGCGAGTCACACTCTCTCAGTCCTAAAGGAAAGCAAAGGCAAACCCTCTCTGAACAAATCTTGCCAGGAAAGCCTCATAATAGGCTTGCCTTAGAATTGTCATAAGTCAGAAACAACTTGAAAACACACAACAGGTACTTTTTAAAAGGTACTTTCTAAGCTCTTAAGAACAAGCAAAGAAAAGCCGTATTGTAGATAGATACTGTAACTGTGGCAAGAAGCGGAAGCAGTTGTAAAGATTTTTTTAATTATTTTTGTTATTTTCATTTTTATTCACAGAGCCAGGTGAAGAGAAAGCTATAAACTTCCAATACATTTCATCTCTCCTCTAGAGAGTTATTATGAGCCTTTCCAAAGATTACTCAATATCTTATTCACCCCAGTAAAGGAATTCATTAATACCAGGATTTGCAGAACTTTGCTATATCAGAAGAGTCAATACTCGTTGATGTAGCATGAGGGGAGTTAACTACTTAGTAGAGAAATCTCATAGCAGACTGTTGTAAGATAACATCATTAAAACTGTATGCTCATATTTACATTTTCTGGGTTAGCAGACTGACCTCCATTAAGTCTCCAGTGTGAGATAAATAATGGGTCATACCCCTAGTGAGATTGCAATAATTGACGGTAGAATGTGATTCCACTCTGTGAATGTAAATATTTAACATTGCTACAATTCTTGTTGAAATTTTTGTGGTTGCATATAATGTTTCTTTCATGTGCTTGATCATGAACAAGTGTGTATATCTTGTACTTTGTTGGTGTTTTCTTTTAATACTGTCTATAATTTGCTCTCTAAGGATATTTTTGGTTTCCACTGTCTGCTGGATTTCATGAGCAAACCAGAGAAGGGGGACTGGCATAAAAAAGCAGGATTTTGGCCAGATAATGCTTTAGCCCCTTCCAACCTGCTGAATTTGTGAACTGGAAGACTCTTGAGGACTGTGCAGGATTGTGACAGCAGGAGGTACTGCCAATCAGGACAGACTGAGCTATAAGATTTTAGTGGAGAACAGCATGGTGTGACTGTCCAAGAACATGCAGCCTAAACAGAATGCTCTTCCACAGGGTCACATCATACCAGCTGAGCTGTGTATAGGCTGGCAGATGCCTTTTCCTCAGTTTATCTGTTATGCTTAGACCCATTAATTCAAATTCATCAAAAATAAGCAACAAGGAAATAAAAGGGAGCTTTAAAAAATCTGGGAGGAAATATATGAAGAAGATCCATTTATATTTAGGAATAAAAGGAGATAATCTCCAGCAATATCCCAAGGGTATCATTAGCTTAAATATTGTATTTTATTTATATAAAATCAATGCTTTTCTCACTGGTCTATCTCAATGAAACTCTTTGGTATTCGTCAAAAGTTGATTGCAAAGCAGTTTTAAAAGGCATCTGAAACATGTTTCTTACCTGTGCCACTTTTACTTACTGAAGAAGCATACCACAGATTTACTATTAAGCTGTCATAATGAAACATGTTACAGATACAGCATTATGCTATCAACTGCATTGATTAAAAAAAAAAAGAATGTTGTTATTTACATTTATACCCCTCCTTTCTTCTAAGAAAGTCAAGGTGTTGTCCCTGACTCTCTTCTCTGACTCAAAATCACTCCCTGTGATTTTCTGGGCTCTGTGAGGATTTGTACTTGGATCTCCCAAGTCCCAGTTCAACCTTCTAACCATTATATCATGCTGACTTGTCAATTCCTCTCTTCAACCTACCATTTGATTTTAAAAAATGTCCATCTTATGTGTAGGGATGACATAGTTGTCTGATAACATAGAATTTGTTCCTAATCTAGGAGCACTGGAAGGAAGTGATAGTTAGAAACAATATGAACTGTGACAGCATGAAAGAGAAATGACAACCAAAATGTATCTTGTAAATAGAATTTTTGACAGTTTTTTCTTGTGATTTAGCACTGCTCTTCTTATCTTTTTGCGGATGGCTTTACTCTTCTGAAGAATCAAAAATTTCCCTTCTCAAGTTACTGTCAGAAAAGATGAGACTCAGTGAAACTGTTACTGAAGACCTCCAAAACTCATTCCAAATTAGGGGTCCCAGTCATAAATTACATAATGCATGAGCATCTGTGTGTGTATGCAGCTGACAAGTAAGAGTTAACTGACAATGTCTTCCTTCCTTCCTTGGTTTAACGGTTCACAACATTCTGCTTTATCGTGCAACATGTGACTAGTGCACTATTTTTTGTTTTAACTCAAAGATAATACAGTGAATGACTAAGGGAGGAGCAACACTGTCTTCCTCTTCCAAATGCAAGTCACTACCAAGCAGCAGAAGAGCATCAAGGGGAAGGGGTGGAGTGGGATGGGATAGGGGCATTGTCACACAGAGAAGCAGAAGACAAGACCTCTTTCCAAGGCAATTGCTTTTTTTTTTTATCTTAATCATTTTCACTGTCAGTCCATTTCACCCTGCCTTTCCAATGATGCTTGTTTCTGATTTTGAATCACAGGCACAATTAGAAAGGAGAAGGATTACAGGCTCAGGAAGAGTTTACTTTACTTTTTCGGTGATGATACCCAGAATCTCTCAGCTGAGTTGGTCCTCCACTACTGCTACTGTCGAGTAGCTGTTGGGCACATTTAGTCTAGTTCCTTAGTAAAATCCTGTCTGACATGGGTGACCCCACTAGCAGCACTGCTACTATCAGTATAGCCTAGTATATAGTTCTTCGTTAAGAAACTGAACTGTGGAGTCTTTGGTTCAAATAACTTTTTTGTCATGAAAACATTTAACTGGACAAGCACTTGCCCGTAGCCTTTAACACCTCTCAAACAGAACTTGAAGAATATTGTAATGTATAAAAACTGCCATTTATTTCAACTTATTCAACTAGCCCCTCATGTTACTTCCTACTTTCCTTTCATCTTTTATTCTTTCCTGAGTAGACCAACAGGGGAGACTTGTAACTGACCCTTCCCAGTATTCTGATGCAAATTATTAGGTCATTATGTTAGTTTCACAGGCAAAGAACTATAAATGCTTGATCATTCTATGCAAAGGACTGTCAGCTGGGGTTAGCTGGAAATCATAGAGCTGGAAGAGACCACAAGGGCCATCAGTCCAACCCCTGCCATACAGGAAGACATAAACAATGCATTCCCAGCAGATGACCATGCAACCTCTTTTTAAGATATCCAAAGAAGGAGACTCCACTACACTCCAAGGCAGTATATTCCACTGTCAAAGTGTGCTTACTGTCAGGAAATTCTTTAGGTGGAATCTGTTTTCCTGAAGTTTGAAGCCATTGCTCTAACTGCTCTAGAACAGTAGAAAACAGGCTTGCTCTATCCTCCATATGACATCCCTTCAAATATTTAAACAGCTACCATATCATCTCTTAACCTTCTCTTCTCCAAACTAAACATACCCAGCTCCCTAAACCGTTCCTCATAGGGCATGGTTTCCCGGCCTTTTACCATTTTGGCTGCCCTCTGGTACAGCCTGTCAATATCCTTCCTGAACTGTGGTGCTCAGAATTGGACACAGTATTCCACGTAGGGTCTGACCAAAGCAGAACAGAGTAGTACTATCATTTCCCTTGAGCTAGGCACTATACTTCTATTGGTGCAACCTGAAAAGGAATTGGCTTTTTTTAGCTGCAGCACTGCTGACTCATGTTCAGCTTGTGGTCTACTAAGGCCCTTTCCGCACGGCATTTTCCATGCAAAAGCACACCTGGATCGTTGCACAATTGTGAGGAGTGATCTGCACGACGCACTCACAATCACGAGACACTCCAGGGCCAGCAGGTGCCAATCGCACACCTTTTCATTTTTGGCTAGAAGCCGAAAATGGTGCGATCACACATTGCTCCCGGGACCCACACGCACTTACCTGGCATGCAGAGCCTCTGGAGCCATGCCGTTGCGCTTCCTGCCCCTGCAGAAGGAAGAGGCGGGGCTCTCGCGTGAGCAGGCAGCTTGTGTGGAGCCGAAGGACCCTAGACACGTGAGTCTCTCGCCAGAGGCTGCTCGCACAATCCCCACACCCCAGTGCCAGAAGAAGGTAAGAAATGGAAAGGGCCTAAGACTCTTGGATTCCTTTCACATGTACTGTAGTCAATCCAGATGTCACCCATTTTATATTTGTACATTTCATTTTTTTTCTGCCCAAGTGTAGTACCTTACACTTCTCCCTGTTGAAATTCATTTTGTTAGTTTTGGCCCAGCTCTCTAATCTGTTAAGGTCATTTTGAATTCTCATCATCATCATCATGCCTTTATTTCAGCCAACAGGCCATTAGGCAACAAGACATATGTAAAACATATGAAGCATATTAAAAAACATATTAAATACATATTAAAAAGGACACTATGGAAAAGTTGTATAAAACGAGCTCATAATGCATATATATTCATGCATGCATACATATACAGAATAATTCACAAATACATTAAAAAATACTAGACCATATAACATTGAAACAGTGTAAATATTTATAAGGATAATTAAAAGGTAATTAAAAGGTAAAAAACGAATCTGTTTATTTTACTTGGGTCATAATCCTACGAGTTTTGACAGCAGAGAGGAGGAACTTAGCCACTGCTTCTGTTTTGGTTTTCTCAGAGTCATTTAGCAAATACACCACGTACCAATTAATAGGTCTATCTGGAAACTTAAGCAGAAGGGGTAGAATTAGTCTTAACCTCTCATTCTTATAAAAAATACAAAAAAATAGAACATGCTCTAATGACTCAACAGAACCTTCACCACAAGGACAGACCCGTTCAAGGTAGGGAATCCCCTTGAAACGACCTTCTAACAAAGCAGAGGGAATAACATTAAATCTTGCTTTGGTAAACACAGCTCGATATTTTGAAATGGTCAGATTTTGTAAATAGTGTGCCTCCCTCTCAGAATTAAACTGCAGCCCTAAACTAATGGGGGAGCAGGTAGTACGGGCAGAAGATAAAGAGTATTGTGTGTCAATGTCTTTTACACGGCGTACCAGAATCTGCTGCGCTCTGGGCAAATCATATGTAATGAGGAAGTTGTTTGAAAATCCCACTCTCTGCAATTTTTCCTTGATATTTTTAGACCAAAGAGTGATATAATTGTCACTCATTACAAGATACAAGTACCCTGACTCCGGGCCAGCATAAAAAAGTTTAAGCCAATACCTTAGAGCCCACATCCAGGCAGTACATTCAACTGAATGGCAGCCCGCTTCAAGCCGTAAAACGGCTGAAGGTACACAGTTGGGCACTCCAAATAATTTTCGACGATAAGCGGAGAGGATCCGTTCTAATGCTACAGAGAAACCTTGGATCCAAATAGGGATCCCAAATAACAGTTGTGGCAAAACCTTAGCCTGGAATACCCTAAGTGCAGCCGGTAAGAATTGGCCTCCTTTGGTGTAAAAAAATCGAACTAATGCCTTGGTACTATTATTGGCTGACTGAATAGCAGCAGACCGTTGGGATACCCAGCCACATGTGGATTGAAATGTTACTCCTAAATACTTGAAACATGTAACTTGCTTTAACTTATGTCCATTCATAACCCAATTAGACCGCCTTTGGTTCTTAGAAAAGACCATGACCATTTTGAATTCTGATCCTGTCCTCTGGGGTGTTAGCTACCTCTCCTAATTTTGTGTCATCTGCAAATTTGATAAGAATGTCCTCTATTCCCTCATCCAAATCATTGATAAAAATGTTGAACAGCACTTGGTCTAGGACAGAACCCTGTGGCACCTCACTAGTCACTTCCCTCAGGATGAAGAGGAGCCATTGGTGAGTACCCTTTGGGTTCAGTTGGTCATCCAGTTACAAATACACCCAAAAGTAGCATTGTCTAGCCCAGATGTTAGTAGCTTGTTTGCACAAATATCAAGGGGGACCTTGTCAAAGGACCTACTGAAATCATTCCTTTCATCTACCAAGCTAGTAACTCTACTAAAACAAGAGGTAAGATTGGTCTGGCATGACTTGTTTTTGAGAAACCCATGTTGACTTTTAGTGATCATGGCATTCCTTTCTAAGTGCTTACAGATTGTCTGTTTAATGATTTGCTCTAGAATCTTTCCCAGTATTGATGTCAGGCTATATGAGGAAAACCTATGTGAAATGCATGGCCCCTATCTAACACCGAGAAAGCAGAGAAACTGCTGATTCCAGGTTTCACTATTCCCACAGCAAGAGTAGTTCCCACTATTCCCACAGCAAGAATAGTTACTTTCCTGTGTCAGAGATTAGGGGAAGTTCAGTAGCTAAGACAACTGTTCTTATTTATTTAAGAATACTGCAATATGATGTTTTGCCTGTTTCATTATTTAAAAAAGATTGTTTGTTTAAAATATAACCAACCACTGTAGATGAGCCCAAAGGAATTTTGAATACCAGTGTGTATGTGTCTTCAAGTCACCTATCAACTTATGGTGACCCTATGAAGTTCACAGAGTTTTCTTAGGCAAGGAATACTCAGAGATGGTTTTGCCAGTTCCTTCCTCTGAAAATATACCCTGCAGCACTTGGTATTCATTGGCAGTCCCCCATCCAAGTACTGGCCTTGCTGAGCTTCCAAGATCTGATGGGGGGGCAGTGCCTTTAGAGTGTTTAGGCATACTCTGAATACCAGTATTTCACTCTTAAGTTTTGCATGGGTGTCTTGGTTAAACTTCTGGGGAGTACTTCTACTCTATATTCAGCAAGTAGGTGATAGCAACTAAACCACTCATTGGGCTACTTCATTTTAGATAAGTTTCAGTAAGAAAGGTGGGGAATTTAAATGCTCATTAGGATTGGCTTTCCTTGTGACTCCCCCGATCCTGTCATGCCAGAGCACCAGAGTAGGGGTTTTCTGAGGGCCCCTAGAAGACACCACGACCCCCAAATCCTAAGTGATAATATAAAGACAGGCTCATTTTTCATGGTGATTGTTCAGAGTATGAGATAATTATGCATGCCATGATGTTGAACACTTCACATATCTATGAAAATACTTAATATGACTATGGTTACTATTATTATTAAAAATAAGACCTTGCATGAGGGAGTTCTAGCAGGGTTATGCAAAGCTATCACTTACTAAAAGTAATAAAGGTAGTTTTAAAAATGATTTATGAGGAACTACATTCACATTTTTACAAAGGCCATGTTCTCTTTCTCAGCTGCTCACGTAACGCTCCTGCACAGTCTATAAAATGAGCCACTTCCTGTACTGCTTTTGGTGGCCTCAGCAGAGAAGTGCAAGAGAATGAGGGACTGTTGCACTGATAGTCCTTTCAGATCATATCAGAAACGTGTTAGCAGGAAATGGTAAGAGAAGCTTTCTCTCCCTTCTGTATCTACTGCAGTCATACAAACAAGGTTTTCGTCTGCAGTGCAACAAGCCACTGACTGCTACTGGGTCCAGCAGATGTACTTATGATCTGCACATTTGACTCACTGGAATGCACTAGCAGGACCTAGATATACTAGATTTTACTAGTAAAATTCACAATATATGCATATTCATGCTTCTTCTGCTATATACATATGTTTAATGCTACTTGTAGAGCTTCCGCACATGTAAAGCTAACAGAATGACATTGTTAGATGCTAGCTATTTTTACGTCCCTAACAGTGTTTGTGCATTTTGTATGACCCGTTCCCCCAAGAGCTCCAGCTCTGACATTGTGAGGATAGATAACCTTCCTCCTTTCTTTACTTGTATTTCGTAATAGGCTTTTATCCCAGGATATAAAGCGCCATTTATACTGTACTAAGGACTGTTTTCTGCCAGCTTTATTTGGTACTTCCCCTCTTCAGTCTGTTGTGGGAATGTGATTTAAACATTATTTGTATGTCAATAGCTTCCCATCTAAGCTGTGTAATGCAAAGTCTTTGTGAAGCCATTTGGAAACTGGATTGTCTTCATCATTAGGAAAGTTTTGTGTATGGAAGTATTGTTCATACAGCAGAGTTCAAGCTCTCCTCTCAAAAAGCCAATAGTTTTTCCATACCTAACTCATGCCTGTAGCTCCAATTGTGAGGTGAGGCACTGGGGTCTTTTTCAGTCTGCTTGGTTGTACATTATACATGTACATACTAGGCAGATAATGAAGCTCTTTAGCCATTGCCTTATGTTGTATGGTCAGCTGGCTGGGAATAATGGGTGTTGCAGCCTAATGCATCTGAAGGGCACTAGCCAGAGGCATACTACAATATTGTTGATTACAGTATTTGGGTGAGGATACTGGTTGACTGTAGTTTGGTGAAACCATATTGTTTATGAAAGTTGTTCTGTTTCATTTTTCCGTCTTTGGCTATTTCACCTTTGACTGTGCTGATGGTTGGTTTTAGGATTATGACTACATCACACCAGTGTTACTTATGGCATAGCAGCTACCAACCAGAAGGCCTGCCTGTGTGGCAACACAGTGGAGAAACATGCCCATTGGGACTGGTCAATCAGGATTGCCAATGGAAGATGACACCAAAGTCCACAGTAGACAGAGCCAATTAATTCTAGTTTTGTTTCTGTGCTCCTCCCTTGCACAGATACTGCATTACAACTCCTTAACATTTAACTACACTAAAGGACAATCTCTCCTGTTGGTTACTTGGCTTCAACACTATCATACTTGATTCTCTTCTTAGGGAAGGGTGGGATCTGCACCACAAATGGGAAAATAATTGCAGTACAAGTTCAGTCAATGCAACCTGAGCAATTGGACAGCAATATACCTTTTTTTCAGTTCTCAAAAACATGTTATAAACACTATCCTATCTTTTCTAGTTTATCCTGTTACACAGAAAGCAACATGGAAGCGGTTGCAAAGTTTGACTTCAACGCATCGGGAGAGGATGAACTGAGTTTCCGAGCTGGGGATGTATTGAAGGTAAGTGCCAGATGCGGATTTACTGAAGTATTTTTTCCATTAGCACTGTAAAATTCTGCTAAGTTGTTTGTGTGCTTGTATAACCATCCACCCTACAAACCAGTTAAGTGTGAATTGGTTCTTAAACCGGCAACTGTTAAGTTAGAGATTCATTGATAATTGCCAGGTTACAAAAGAATGGATTTTTTTTTTCTCTTCCAAGCTTTTAATTTGCATTTTAAAGTTGAGCAGGAAGAACAAAGTGTTTTCCTTAGATATCAAGTGATGGGTGATGCAATTGCAAACAATGGATGAGGTACTCTCAAGGCAATCTTTTGGGGACAATTTCCAGGGGAAGTGATAAACAAGCAGTACAGAAAAATGTCTTGTTTACTGATGTTCCTAGTACCAATATGGAATAGCAGCATCATAAACGTGACATATTCTCACATATATCCACATGTAGTTGGTGCATGAGGAACAGTTTTGAAAGGCAATATTTATTTATTTATTTATTTATTTATTTATTTATTTATTTATTATATTTTTTATGCCACCTTTCTCCCAGAGCGGGAACCCAAGCAGCTTCCAACAATAAATAAACACATTTAAAACATTTAAAAACATTAAAAACATACAAAATCATAAAACATTAAACCATATTCAATTTTAAAACAAGTTAATAAGGCTCCCCTGTTCATATAAACACTTGCTTAAAAAGAAAAGTTTTGGTCTGCCTACAAAAGGAAAGCAGGGAGGGAGCAACCCCGGCCTCCCACAGAAGAGAGTTCCACAGGGTGGGAGCAGCCATTGAGAAGGCTCTTTCTTGTGTCCTCATCAGGCTAGTCTGGGACAGTGGTGGGACCAAGAGAAAGCATTCCCCAGCAGACCTTAGAGCTCTAGCAGGTCTGTAGAGTGAGATATGGTCTTTCAAATAGTTCTTACCTAAACCATAGAGGGCTTTAGAGGTCATAAGCAGCACTTTGAATTGTGCCCAGAAACAAACAGGTAGCCAGTGGAGCTGTTTTAACACAGGAGTTATATGCTCCATGTAACTGGCCCTGGTCAGCATTCTAAGTTGCCACATTTTGAACCTGCTGAAGTTTCTGAACAGTTTCCAAAGGCAACCCCACATAGAGCACATTACAGTAGTCCAACCAAGATGTAATCAAGGCATGTGTCACCGAAGCCAGATGTGACATCTCAAGGAATGGGCGCAGCTGGCACACAAGTTTTACCTGTGCAAATGTACTCTTGGCTACTACTGAGACCTGGGCATCCAGGTTCAGAGTTGAATCCAGAAGAACACCAAGAGTGTGGGCTGGAGATTTCAGGAGGAGTGTAACCCCATCCAGCACAGGCAAAGTTCCTATTCCCTGATCTGCCTTCTGACTGACCAAGAGCACCTCTGTTTTGCCTGGATTAAGCTTCAGTTTGTTTACCCTCATCCAGTCCATTACTGAAGATAGACATTGGATCAGCACCAAGACAGCTTCTCTGGAATCAGATGGAAAAGAGAGGTAGAGTTGGACACATTACTGATATGGAGATTGAGGAGACAGAAAAGGTGAAGCCCATCGAGAGGAAGAAAGCCTTCTTTAACTAATCCCTCTCCCTCCCTCCCGTTCTCTCTCTCTCTCTCTCTCTTACAGCTAATCTTCTACTCACCAGTTCATCTTTATTTCTCTGGAAAGCCAGTTTTAACAAACCAAGCACTAAGTAAAGGTTGTGTTCAGTATTGTATTGTAATTTATTTGTATGAGAAAGGCACAGGAAGTCTGGGTCTGGGAAACCACACACCTCTCTCAGTCAAGAAAGGAGATGGACACCCTTCCTTGGCCAAGAGAGGCACATGGCTCCAAGCAGTCAGGCCTCCCATTGGATCTGGCTCCCAGGGAAAGGGCTGCTCACCAAGCCCTGAAGGGAAAGAAGGCAGGTGGGAAGTAGGAGCTGGGTGGTAGAGCTGCCTCCCTTCCTCACCACCTTACATAGCCTGGGGCTCAAAACATAGTGTTTGGAATTAGCCACATTTTTCAATGTCCATGTTAAGTCTGGTGATGTATCCATTGCAGATATGGGATCTCTCTGTGTGTCTGACACACAGGAATGAAGCCTATCTTCAACTGCACACAAATGTCTTTGTGGACTTACACACAAATATATAACCTATTGTTCTGCAGATCAGAATCTTCTGGTTCTCCTCCCTATCTCCCCACCCCCAGTTAAATGGAAGGATTTGGAATTCTCTGGTTCAGAGCACTGAAAACAAAACCATTAAAAATATCACATAGATCTTTGTAAACCTCCAGAACAGAACTCCTTGATCAAAAGCATATTAGAAAGCCTTGCTGCAGTATCTCAACAAGGCTGCAGGAGTTTTGATGAAACTAACAAGCACTTCTTCTAATACTCCTGTCTTCCCCATAGCTTTAGTTCTTTAGCGAAAGCACCTCTTTCTCTGGCTTACTGTTGAGAGCTCTTGTTACCAGCATCTCCACAATCTCCTAGTCTCCTCCTATCATTCCAAATTACTTAATGTCCTTTTGTTTTCTTTCCCTTTTTTGATATTACTTCCCTTTGAAGTTTCATATGCTATAGGGCAGGGCTGCTTTGCTTTGAGGTTTACTATTTATAGAACACGATACTAGCCATGCTGGAGTCTTCACATGTGGGTTCTGTGGGGAAAGCAAATATGCCCTCTTCTTTGTACCTGTTCTCTTTTTGGCATCCTGAACAGCCAGAAAGTGGTGACTGTTTCTTTGACTTATGACTGTGGAGTAGTTGCTCTATGAGAAAATTTGTAGTGATGCTTCGAGGTCAACTGAAGTGGGATTCAAAGACACAGCTGTGTTAGTCTGTAAAGGAATAGTATATAAAGGAATCATGTAGCACCTTTGAGACCAAATGAAAGAAAGAAGTTGCTAGCATAAGCTTTCATAAACTAAGTCTACTTTATCAGATTCATGATATTCACTCCATGCACCTCTGTGCATCTGACTTAGTCTATAAAAGCTCATGCTACCAACTTCTTTCTCCCAGTCTCAAAGATGCTACAAGATCCCTTTGGACACTGAAGTGGGATTGTTGGTCTGTAGCAGGCATAAGCAATTGTTCATAATTAATTTATGGAGACCAATATACTTGCAACTTAAGACCAATGTAACTGATAAAATCTTCCAAAAGTCTTCCATGCAAGCTAAATGTATATGTGTGTGTGTCCTGAAGATATCTGTTGCCTCTGTTGCGAAAGCATGAGATGAAACATAAGGGCAAAACTACTAACATAAGACTCTGTGCTGGACTCAGAAACTTTTTGAACTAGAGAGCCATGTTTGTTTCTGGAAATTACATGCCAAGCATAGGCAGGGCCAAAACCACATTATCCCTCTTTCCCTCTCTCTTCTTGCCTCATTTTCTCATACATTCTGTTTGCTCCTGTCTATCTCTTCCCCATCTTGTCTTTTTCTCTGTAAATCCCCTAATCTTCCTTCTCTCCACTTCTTCCTCAAGGTGTGTCCTTCTTTCAGAAGTAAGAAATGACCCCCTTTCTCAAGGCACAAAAGAGGAAATTTGCAGCAAACTGGGGAAGAAGGAAGTGATTGTTTCAGATATTGTTAAATCACCTTGCAACTGCTGCAGCCCCCTTTATCCTACTTTTCACTTGTCCTTGGAGTAAGTTGAGCAGCAGGTTGAGGGGGGAAGGAGGTTAAATCATCACCTGCCCCACCTGCTCCTCCACTTCCCAGGTCATCTTATCATGGGAAAAAGCTAAGAAGCAGGGGAAATGAAGCTGTGAGGGAGGGCAGTTCGAAAGATACTGTCTAGGGATTAGAAAGAAGTGCAGTGGGTTGGATGGGGTGAACTGACTGGCTGCATGTGACCGAAAACTAGAGGTTTCCCATCCCTGCCCTATGCTTATCTGCTCATCATTTTCATGATATCGACTGGAGTTCCTTGAGCCGTTTTCTCAGCAACAGCAATTCATTGTTCACAGGTCAAGGAAGTTTTCCTAGCCTAATTTGAATCAGTTCCAGTTAGGAATAACACAGCAATACCTCTGTATTTGTGATTTGGATCCTTATTTCTATAAACATATCTTTATATTATGCCATGTTAAATATGTGAAGAAGGTTTCACAGAATCAAGGCATGGACAATGGCACAGGGAAAAACATATGCAAAAATATACTGGACATTCCCAAGAACAGAAATCTTGCACCATTGGGATTCTGTCTTCCAGGGAAGCCTACGTCTAGATTGAAAGACTTTCTCGCTGCAAATACCCTGACCATGCCTAATTCATGGTCAGTAGTGGAGCCAGCAGAAAATATGAAAGGAGGCTCGTCTTTTCACAGTGAAAAATTAGATGCAGATGGTTTGCTGCTCTGCTTCCCTTATGGTGAGAGAATATATTTTTTTCCAAGAAGTAACTAAAACTTGGCTCAGACTTGCACCAAGTTGACAGTGAGGAGTTGTGCCTGTAGGCTCAAGGAAGACATTGGAAAAAAATATTTTTTGTCCTGCAACTCCCATGCTACTTGGGGCATTTGAGCAGCTGTAGCCTAAAAAGGTAACTTTTCCAAATTCTGGTTGGAAGTATGGAATATCTAGAACTTAGGCTAGTGCAAGGCCCATACATCTTATAAGCCAATGTTGATTCTTACTTTGATGTACAGATCTTAAGCTCTCAAGAAGACTGGTATAAGGCTGAACTGAAGAGCTATGAAGGCTACGTCCCAAAGAATTTCATAGATTTTCACATTCCCAAGTAAGTGCACTCTTATATTAGATTCTATGTTCAGTGTGGTGTCTTGAAAAGAAGATCGGGGGGACTATGCCACTGCAAACTTATTAAACATGGCATTGTTTGTGTTTTCCACATTTGCCTTGCACTGTACACGTGTTCCCTCTGCTTAACAGTTTGCTAGAATGAACCACAGTTAGTTACTGACACTGCTTACCCTAAAGTGCCTTTAGCACTTACTTCCAGTCATCATCACAGACGTGCTTCTGATTGTAGCAGTCAGAATGTGAGACTAGAGCCATTTCCGCACTAGCCTGTTAATAGCACTATGATTCCACTTTCAACATCCTATCGAATCCTGGGGTTTGCAGTTTCGGGAGGGGCCAGCTGGCCCACCCCTCCTGCAACTGCAAACCCTAGGATTCCATAGGATGTTGAAAGTGGAATCATAGCACTATTAACAGTCTAGTGCGGAAACGGCCTAGGAGTATATCTACACAACATGATTACATTAGCTTCAAATAACTTTGACTGTAATTATACCATTCTGTAGAGTTCTGAGATCTGTAATTATGGTCCTTAGAATTCTAGTACTGTAATTCAGGGAAGTGCTGTAGAACTTTCTAGCAGAAAATTCTAAGTACTACCTCACATTACAAATCCCCGAATTCCATAAAATGAACGATGGGAATTTAAGTCGTGTCAAATTACTGTAACTACGCAGTGTGGATATGATTTAGGACTAAGGAGAACTGGATTCAAATTTCCACTCAGCCATGAAGTTGACTGGATAACCTTGGGTTGGTCCTAATCTTAACCTATCTCACAAGATTTTTCTGACCGTAAATGATGAGGAACAGGGGGGAAACTATGTACCTTGGCCTGAGGAGACAGGCTGACTTTCTGTTAGTGACATATGTATATGTAAATTGTGCTAGTCATGCTGGGAGAATTATTTGACATAGTGCAACAGACTTATCCTGCTGACAGCAGCAGAAGTGGAGATGTGCATACAGCAAGGCTGTGCATTGTGTTTATGCATATTGCAGTTATGCCTCACTCATTGTACAACAGCACCAAGTCATCAACATGTGTTACACAATGTTTGCTGCTCTGCATGGGGGCTATGTAGTGCTGGTGCAGTGTTATCTTTTTGTGTGTATCTGTATGTGTGTGTGTGTGTGTGTGTGTAATGTTGGATTGCAGCCACAGAGTGGAAAAATGTAAAGGTAATGATAAATTTATTGTATCATGTGTACATGTTGACAGTCTTTCTGTAGTGATTTTTTTTAAAGGTAATCTTATCCATATTTCAAGTAGACTAATTTAAAGCAATGGGACATAAATCAGTCATGACTTCCTCAAGTCCCATAGATTTTAGTGAATCTAGTCTAAGTACAAATCCAAACCAATAACAACCAAACCAATTGCATCCTTTTTAAAAGAAGTTTCTGAGATTGCTGCACTGTAGCAGAGAACAAATGTCTGGTAGCTTGACTTTCTGTAAGCAAGATGTCTGGCAGTGTCAAGTTTCTAAATAATCATTTGCATATGATTAACCTGAAGCAGGTGTGAGAAGAGCAGTTCTTTTAGGCACTGGATTATCCTTAGTGTTGCTATATTGTACCACTGCCCCCTGCTGATGGAAACAAAAGGGCCTATTTGTATAGAAGAGTTCCATCTACTGGCAGCTGAGATGTAGAAAAATTAACATAGGCCAAACACACTCTCAGCCCCAGAATACCCCATGATAGGTTTGCCTTAGGGTCACCATAAGTCAGAAAACGTATATAAGTACAGCTGAAAAAAAGGAATTCACTGTTTTCAAATGAACCTAGATCCTGAAAAGAAACTATAAAACTGAAGCCAAATTAATAAAATTATTGGAAGCAGGTATTTTTGAAAAATACATTTTTAATACTTCCACTGTTCCTGGTGATGTCCATTGGAATGGGATCTATCTATAGAACTGTTTTATTTCTTAGAGGTGCATACACTGTACCACTGACTGGTCCCTCACACAGAACTAAATGTTTCTTGTAATAGTCTGATATGTATGTCCACGCACTTATCCAGGCATTGCATTTAACAGTGGGAAAAGCCAGCTCCCATTTACCGCTCTGAGTTGTAGAAATGCTCTGTGTCTTGACAGGAGTTTGATTTCCACCAACACCCCACCCACCTCCCACAATTCATGTCTGACACTGTAAACCAGCACAGCCTGGGAAAGGTTGAGGTTGGTTGGTTGTTTTTTTTTGTTGTTTCTTGAACTATCACACCTATATTCCCTCAGTCAATTGCTATGCTGGCTAGAATTTTCAGAAAGTTGTAATTTTATAAAGAAGAGTAATTTTTGTAAGCTTTGGAAATATGTTGGAGTGGGGTTTTTTAAAAGAATTTTTAAAAAAAAATTAGGCAATGATTGGCTTGTACTATTTCAGAATGAGTTGCTGGCATTTCCTCCCATTGTACTCTGTTTCTTTACCTGGCTTACTGCTAATCCTCTTTCCAATTTCTTCTGCTTTATCACCTCTCTCTTTCTCACCACCAACTTCATTCATCTGTGTTACACTTGGCAGCTGGTTCCATGAAGGAGTATCTCGTCACCAGGCTGAGAGTATGCTCAAGGACAAGGGAGCTGGTGCTTTCATCGTTCGAGCTAGTCAGAACTCCTCAGGTGATTTCTCCATCTCTGTCAGGTACCTGTGACTTCTAGACTTCCTATCTAACTTTTGAGAAAGACTGATGGGAGGGGTCTCCCTCTTGCAGGCATCTTAAATTAGTATTCCCTTCCGTCTCTGTTTGCAATAGATTCCTTATTTATTTTTAAAAAAATTCTTTTCTGCCTTCAAAGAGACATTGGGATGGCTTGTAATATTGTAAATTGTGGCCAACAAAATAATTCAGAACACAATCCTAGGTAAAGCTGTCAACTCAAGGGTTGCACTTAACCTATATTTTATTCTTAAGTGTTTGGGCATTTTTCTGATCACCAGCTTAAGTCAGTTACCTCTTGTACCTTCAGTTCAGTAATTGAAATGAAATATTTCATTGTTTTTATCATAATTTATGGTTTTATTACTTGATTTTATGGTATTTTTGTGGGTTCTAATCTGCTATATTATAAATCCCATTTTGATTTTTGGGATGAAAATCTGTACAGTGCCCTACTAAATTAAAAAACTCAGAAGTCCTTTTGTGTTCAGTGGAGATTATTCTTAAATAAAAATGCTTAGGATTGCAACATAAAATTTCTAAAAATTGAAAGAAATCACAGTTTTAAAATGGCAGAAGAGTACAAAAAGTGGAAGCCAGTGTAGAGCTTTCAAAACTTTCTTAGTTGAACTTTCAGAGGATTAGCTCTGTTTCAGCAAAAACAACTAAGCTTTGCAGAACCTTAAAAGCTACCAAATCTTTTTATGACATAAGCATGAAATGAACTCCAAACCATTGCACTATTGGTATGAAATGGCATCATTTCAGGAGCCGGGGATTGCGAGCAATGAAATGTGAAAAGTATAGACTTGGAGAAATATATTAATTTCTGGGCAGGTAAAATGAGCACAGTAACCATTCCCTAAGCAGTGCTGATGATAATACATATGAGATGTAAATCTTCATAAATTTCATTCCTGCAGGAAAGAATTAATAATTTTACTATTTTTCTCTTCACTGTGAGAAAGTTGTCAAAAACTGCACAGTTCTCAAAGAGTAGTCATAGTTTAGAACTGCATGCAGGTTTTTGCAGGGGGGTTACACAGAAAATGCCATTTTCTACACAGAGAGCAAGTCTCCTGCATTTTGTATGTGGAAAAAACAAAAACAGAAAATTCTAGTAGGCATCAAATGGGTGGCAGAAACTGGTGGCCGAATCTGCACCTCTGTCCAATGCCTTGGATCCCTATCAGCGACACCAGCCCATTTTAACAAAACCAGGGGTCACTGCTACTTCCAGTAATATCAAAACAACAAACTGTATTCCCAGGACACCTCTAGAACTACAATTCTCAATTTTTGTCCCCAGAAAGCCTCCCAGAGCAAGGATAGGAAAGGTGTGGGCCTCACTAAGATATTGAATCGCCAGCATTCCATACCTTTGCCTACGCTAGCTAGCTGGGAGTTGTAGTTCAACAACTTTAGAGGGCTGCACAACCATCCTATAGCAAGGTTGGGCAAAGGAAGGCACGTGAGCCACACACAATCCCAAGCTCACCCCTTTTGTAGTCTGTGCCTGCCTGTATCCCCTGAACCAGATGAACATGGAGAGAGAAGTAACAGTTTTATGCTCCTGCCACTATGGAAGGAGTCTTGGAGTTTAGAATGGGTGAAGCCCCTGCATGTCTGACCCACTCAAATTCATACCCGCCAATATTTTACAGATTAAAATGGAGACACATGTGGCCAAACAACATCACAGTGTGATCAAGATGGGAAAAGTTATAAATGAGGAAGAAAACACAAGCTAGGAAAGGCTGCAGGAATTTGCTTTTGCCTAAGCCTCCTGTGATAGCCATCATGGTGTAGTGGTTTGAGTGTTAGACTTATGACCCTGGAGACCAGAGTTTGATTCCCAGTACCCACTCGATAGACACCTCTGCTCCTCTGCCTCTGAGTCTACATCCAGGTCACCAGTGTACTTCAGAGTAATGACACTCTCAAAACAATGAGACATCCCATCAATACTTTTTTTTCAATAAAACCCAAGTTTTTTTCTCAAATTAAATTTCCATTTAAAAGAGTCCTAAAGTACAAAAAAAAAAAAAGAGGAAGGGAGGAGAAGAAAAAAGGGACACAAATCTGACATCAAAAACGTCAAGGCCAAAAACATCAGTTGTGGAACAATTCAACCTTCCTGGACATACAGGAAAAGATGTACAGGTCGTGGTCATTGAACAAGGAAATTACAAAGGAAGGCTAGAAAGAGAAAGAGTTGAAGTGAATTATATTCACAAATTCCTATCCATTAGCACAGGTATGAAGAAATACAATGGCTTCAAGGCGTAATACATATATTAATGCAATATTAATACAAGAGTTATCACTACTGCACATATAACAAAGGAATCTTCTCAGAGAAAATTTTGAATACAGGGAAACTGTCTTTTGGTAAGCAGTTTATTGCTTTCACACATCTATACCAACTGGCTGGTGTAAAGATCTGAAAGATCTGTACCATCTTACCCAGCCCTTTGAAAATTAAGGGCAAGGAACATGATTTGCATCTTTCTGGATCCTATTACATTCTATACCACTTCCACAACTGTATAAATATGCTTTATATCTGAGGCTTTAATGTAACTCAGTACTGCATCTGAAGGAATGACTTTATTTCCACAAAAGCTCATGCTAGAATAAAAAAGCAGTAAGTCTTAAAGGTGCTGCCACATTTTTTCCCCTCCCTTCCTTCTTTTTATGCTGCAAGAGACTCACAAGGCCACTTCTTTGAAAACTTCTTTGAAAAGTACAGAAATGTCATTGGAAAATGCACAGATGCTCTTACAATCTCACCTGGGATGTGGGTGGCAAGACCTCTGAAACTATTTATTTTTGCCTGTGGGAATAAAAAAAAATAAGCAAGAGCCCCAGTGTTCTGCCACTGCACAATTGGCTTTCCAAGTGACCCACACAGCTCTTGGGTATGACCTAAGTGAAAGAAAGGAAATGATGGTCAAATCTAAATTGGTGATGAGCCTGGGATAAAAGATACAGATTGAAAGAGTAGGGTATTTCCCTCCTGTGTTTGGCAACACAGAAACTGAGAAAACCATTTCTTCTCTGACCTTTAACTACATCATGCAAAAAGCCCTCAGGCCAGGTGATTTATATGCTCTTCATAGGAGTATTGATGCTTTATAGTGGCCATTAGTTTGATTTCCCTTATACTATATTACACTGGCTAATTAGAATAAGAAATACCAAAGACGCAGAGCTTGAAAAGTTACTTTTGTGGACTACAGCTCGCAGAAGCCATCAGCCAGTTTGGTATGGTCTTACTGGCCAGGGGATTTGGGGTTCTGCAGAGATGTCACTGCCCAGTTTGTCCTCTCTTGTGAACTGTGGTAATTCAAAACAGCCTTGAGGATTTACCCTATTTAATTTAAGCAGCAATTAAGTGACCGCTTACCTTGATACAGCCTCATTGATCTTCATTGTTGTTTGTTGTTGTGTGCCTTCAAGCCATTTCCAATTTATGGCCACCCTAAGATGAACCTATCTTTTTTTTTAATGGAAGATTTGTTCAGAGTGGGTTTGCCTTTGCCTTCCTCTGAAGCTGAGAGAGTTGACTTGCCCGAGGTCACACAGTGGCTTTCCATGACCAAGCAGGAATTCAAACCCTGGTCTTGACAGTCACAGTGTAACTCTCTGCCTCCCTTTGGTCTTCAAAAGGTCTTCTAAAGAGCTCTGACCCCTCCCATATGTCTCTTATCTCTCCCATTGCAAATAGCAGCAGGAGAGGGATACCTCCAGTTGGGAGAAACTATGGGAGGAGTTAAAGCCCCTCTTCCACCTGTCCTCACAAACTATAGACTCAGTTCCAGTACTACACAATGTTGTTGTTGTTACCAGAAAAGCAGCTGTGCATTTCCAAATTATATGACAAATGCCACCACCCATAACCAAGAGATGGGCAATTGCAGTGGGTCTGGGGACCAATTTTCTGCCTATGGGGGACACAGAGACTGCTCAAAATACCTCCCCAAACCTAGTGCAGTTCCAGTTTGGACAAAGAGCTTTTTTAGAATGTTAAAACAGTGCAGGTAGGTGCTGTAATCTGCTTAGATAGAAGCTGAATAATTTCTGGAGGCTAAGGCAAGCATTTCAAATATGCCTCTTTGAGGGGACAAAAAAAAAAAAAAGACTTGTCCAGGGAGTTCGAAGGGACTGAAGGCCACAAAAAAGAGTCAGTGGGACCACATATCACCTCAGAGCTGCATTTTATTCATCCTGCATTAACCATTCTGAATTTTTAGCAATCAATACATTTTCACACATACTGTAAATAAAGCTTTAGAAGTGTCCTGTTATGAATATGGTTAGTGCATGATGCAAAGTAGTAGGAATCATTTTTAAATGAGGTAAACAGACATTGAACACTCTTGCCAATATTTTTTTAAATTCTCCTCTGGTACCTAGGCATGAAGTGGATGTCCAACACTTTAAAGTAATGAAGGATGCAAAAGGCAGCTACTTTTTGTGGAGTGAGAAGTTCCAGTCATTAAATGAGCTCGTGGAATACTACAAGACTGTTTCTATCTCCAAACACACACACATCATCCTGCACGAGGAGACTATAAAAGAACAGAAGGTAAAGTTTAGGGATCTCTTTTTTGTTTTTTTTAAATAGTAGCCAAGATGAAAAAGTTCACCCTTTTAGAGTGTTGGTTTGTAAGCATGAATTAAACATTTTAATAAAATGATTTTTGCTATGCATGTGCCAACCTAGCAGCTTTTACCTGGTCTGTTTCCACTGCATAATTCATCCACAAATCTTATATGCCGTTCTCCAGATCTGTGCATGTATGTTACTTATTCCAGAAGGTTAATGAATTTGGTATCTTCTGTTCTTCAATACAACATTCTTTAATACAACATTAATACAACATCATTTAATCCTTTAATACAACATCCAACTAGGAACAACATCTTCACTTTTAATCCTATATGGACATCTTCCTGATTTTCTCTCTAGGGGCCTAAATGTCCTAAAAACACCAGATTTTGTCTGATCTTGGAAGCTAAGCAGGCTAAGCTCTAGTTAGTATTTGGATGGGAGACTATCAACAAATATGAGGTTCTGTAGGTTATATTTCAGAAGAAGGTACTGGCAAAATCACCTCTGAGTATTCCTTGCCTAAGAAAATCCTATGAAATTCATAGGATCACCATAGGTCAACAGGTAACTTGAAATCACATACAGATACACCAGAATGTATAGTCTTTTAGGCTCCATGGCAGCACCCAGTTGTGCCCTCACCCAGCTGCCAGGGAATCCTGACTCTCTTCATGCTGCCCCATAGGCCCTGGTACTATATAGGTCCCTTCATAAAAAGATTTTATTTCCTCCTTCATTTCTGAGGGCAAGAAGATACCCTGTAGCACAGTTGCAATATTTCCTCACTAATCCTTACAACAATCTTGTGAGGTGTTAATGTCATACCCTTCAACTGCCCTAATTTGTGTGAGACAGTCACAATTAATCTTCTGTCATTCCATTTTTTCAGCTGTCCCAGTTTCTCTCTCCTCCTCTGAGTTTCTCCCTTTGTACTCAGCTTATTTTAATTGCAGCAAACCAAGTTCAAAGTACAAAAGTAGTTTGCATTCAGTTAGCTCAGCAGGGGGAGAGAAGAAGCCAAGACAGAATCCTGCCCTTGCTTTTAGACTTTGTCAAAAGTAAACTTTTGCAGCGTCTTGTAGCTTGTACATTCCTCTGTTACTATGGTTTATACATACCCAGTGATAGCACCAGATATCTCTTCACTTGACCTTTCTCTGCCACCCTGCTCCACGTGTTTGCAAGGCCACCGGACAAGCATGTAAACAGGCACGGCTGGTTAATGGTTGGACATTCCAATCCCCACTTAGGCAGGCAGATTAGCGCCACTCCGTTGCTTCGGGGACCTCTCTGCAGACCCACCTTGCTTAAGCGCGACTTTACACAAAGACGCTCAGCCTTGAGCCGGCACCCTTACAATGCTAAGCCATTTGCATACTGGCTACACTATTGTTAAATCTCTACTAAACCCATCATGTAAAACTTGACCTTTCCCAAAGCTTTGTCCTGCTCCAAACTCGCATTGTTCTCACCGAATATGGCATGGCCTGTAGGCACAATCTACCCTATAAAAACTCCCCGATTCCGAGCACACCTCGGAACGCTCTGGACTGCTATTCTGCCTTGCTGTCGCTTGGTCCAGCAAGTCGCCCCCTCAGCGAACCGCGCTGAGCTTTCGTCCCTGCAATTCTCCACTTCTCTCCAGGACTACGAGATAAGGTGTCGTATCACCCATTTCCCCCGAAAACTTTCATTTCTAATTTCTAGTTAGCTGTGCGCTTGTGCTGTCTTTTCTGTTGTTTGTCCTTTAATAAAGCTATCATTTTTACTATTTTAAAACTGTCTGATTACCCTTCTGACCTGATGCTGTATACATAGGGTTGCAAGATCCCTGCTAAGTTACCCTGCCTCTCGTTAGCTTAAGAGAGTGCTCGAGTTAATTTCCCCATCTTGTGTCTTTGCGTGGTTATTTGGGCGTCCCTCCCGGGACCCCCAGAATACAGGGTAACACTTCCTTGTTAAAAACTGTTGCCATCTTGACCGCATTCTAATGTTGTATGGGTACAGGTATCCCAACTTCCATCTATAAAATGCTGGCAGGTACGTAATTTTTCAGCTGAGGCTGAAAAATATAGGCATGTCCCTAGGCCCAAAGAGACATGATATGAGAGATCCCTGCACACCACAAATAAATAGTTGAAAATTCCATGTTGTTGTGAGAATATATTAGGGATTTAATAGATGCTGCAGCTTATCACAGAAAGGTCACAGTAAGCAATATAGGAATAAAAAGAAGCAACTTGAGTTCCCTGGATTGCCATCATTCATTGGTACAAGGTATGAAGAATCAAAATGGAAAAGTGTTAGAGCTTTATTAGATCCCCTCAATTTGGACTGACAAAAAGTAGAATGTGTAGCATCTCAGGACTCAGTATGTGTCCATGTTGACTGGGAGATTCTGGGAGCTGAAGTCTAAAAAAGTAACGTTCAAGCTTTGGAGTGAAAAGTAAGATAAATATTTTGACGCTGATATAGGCTAATAAAGAGACGAGAAATGATACAGATTTGAGTATGGCAGTCAAATTGAATATGGCTTCTGTACCTTTAATGGTTGTGCAGAAGAGGGAATATTAGCAGGTGTTGCTTGTCATGCAACCAGGTAACACACAACACAGGGTGAAGTTCCTACTTCTACACCACCATTAAAGATACAGGACTGCTCTTTAGTTTTCATTCTGGAAACCCTAAGAAGGAGGTGTTTTTGGAGATGTGTTTTTAGGAGAAATATGTACAACATTTGACCTGTGAAAAGACTTGTCTTATTAATGTATTTTATTTATATATTAAGGACTGCTCTTTCTTATGGAAGTTCCTTACATGGTTTGAGGTTGTTAATCAGTTTCTATATCTATAATAAGTTTAATTAAAAAATTAATTTTAAAAAAATACAAAATATAGCACACTACCAAAAAGCAGCAGAACAGCAAATACTACAGAATAAAAAAATAGAAGACAGTAAAAAAATGGGAAGAGATCTTATTGTGTATATTATTGAAAGGTCACAGAAAACACTTTTTGTTAGAGCTGTAAGTTACATTTCAATTCTTTGGGGAGTCTATTGTCTGCCTTCTCTTCTAATCAACAGTAAATAAAAAGGTGTCACTGAAGTTATTAGAATGAAAGAAGTGCTCAAGGAAGAAGAAAACACGTTGCAAAAGGATTGGAGAAGTACAGATATTCCAAGTCACTAGCGACCTTTTTTCAGTCTTGGTCAGAACAATGAGGAAACAGCAGATCAAAGGTTGCCAACCATTATCCACGTATGGTGTTGATACAGAGGCTGCAGGGTAACCACAGTAACCAAAGTCCTGCTTAACCAGGAAGTGGACTCTGATATTAAATTACCAGGATGTGATTGCTGAGGCAAGGCAGAAAAAAAGTATGTGCTTATAATAGCAGTGGTTTTATAACCCACATTGTAGGAGGAAGAGCACTTGATTTATTCAAAAGAAAAGATAGGACACCTTTCTGTATCTGACAGACGGCCACCGTGTCGCCTTCCTATCTCTCAGTTATCCATTTTTAAATTACTGTTGTAGCATGTAAAGAAATGTACTTGTCTGAAAAGGCAAGTAGTAATATGAAACAATAGCAAAAGATAGATTATTGAGTTAGAAAGAAATATGATGGGGGTGAAACATCTATTAAGCAGGCTGTTCAGGGCTGGATGTGGATAAAGGGAGTGTTTTCAACCATCAGACTAAAATAATTTCTGCTGTTGGCACTGTTGCGGCAAAGCCTCTTTGACTTTGAATTGCTCATTTGCATTACAAAGACCTCTTTTTATGCTTTTGCTTCTGCATTAGAAATAATCACATATTCACATAAACAGTGCAAGAGAGGATCAAAGGTGATTTAACCCTGCGACTAGAAAGGAAAGTCGCCAGCCACACCAAGTTACACAATAACACTTGGATGGGAAACTGCCAATGAATACCAAGTTTTATAGGCTCTATTTCAGAGGAAAGAACTGGCAAAACCATCTCTTAGTACTCCTTGCCTTAAAAAAACCTATGAAGTTCATGAGGTTGCCATAAGCCAGCAGATGACCTGAAGGCACACACACATATGGGGAGGGGCAGGGGAGGAAGTAACTCAGACTCATTTTATACTGACTTGCTAGGATTATAAGAACTGTAAGAATATTTGCAGGTCCAGTTACTAAGAAAAGGTAAGCCTGAACTTATTTTTGATATAAAATTCAAAGCACTAGTGATTAGACATGTAGAAAGCACTGTACCTGACTTTACACTTAAAAAGAAAAAACTACTTGAGTTTTGTGAAGAGCAAAATTATCAAGAGGACAAACTTTTAGGGTTTCTGGGCAAGACTTAAAAAAAGAATTAGTCTTGTTGATTTAAAAACACAGATGCACACGCAGACACACAACTGGCTCAGACTTAGTGTGTTCAGGAACACGAGTTTCCCTTTTATGTATTTATTTGAGCAAGGTGGCATAACCCAGCTGCATGTAAAATATTGCAGTTGTTTTATTATTTTTTTAAAGTCTTAACTATTATATTTATTATATCAAATATGCAAAACCAAACCAAAATGTAAACACACATATGTCAAACATACTATAAACATTAGAAGAAAAAGTCTTACAAATTTATTGTTTGCAAGTAATTTCCAGAGCTTCAAAAATTTACCTCTGTTTTCGTTTGTTTTTTGTCTTGGTTTACAGCTCCCAAAATTTTTTCAACTATCACGGCCATAATCCCAGCCAGAATTATTTTAGTTTTGACAAAACAATATTGTCAGTTGTTGCCCATATTGAGTGGGGGTAGAAAGTCTGGACAAGCAAGATTATTTAGCACTACTGTGTTACTATGGCCAATAGCTCTCTCTCAGGGTTTACAATTTATTAATTCACCACATCAAATTGATATCTCCATGTGGCTAGTATTAAAAATCATTCCATGTGTCTGACAGGGGAATTTTCTGCACTTGGTTTTTAAAATGGGGTGGTGCGTCCTCCCACGAGGACGTTCGCATTTGGGGGCGAACTGAGTTTGGACTACTTACCGTCTGTCTGGACTTCAGCCCGCTCCAGAACACCCAGAACTGGTGGTCGCCCATGCTATTGAAAGACCGATTAAAAGAGGACTTTGAATAGCACAGTGCGCTCCAGTCCGTCGCTCTGTGAAGTATAGATCTACAGGCTCGCGCCAGTGCGAGTCTGCAGATCTTCTGGGGGGCGAGCTTCCAGCTGGCGAGCTTCTCTGGTTGGTGGAGAGCCTCCGCCAATCAGAAGCCTCCATTTTCATCGCCGGAGAGTGCGTAGCGTGGGTGCATGCTGCTCCGGATCGTCGTAGATCGACGGGGGGGGGATGTGCCAGTCTGGTGAGTAACGGACTGCCCCATTTCCTCCCCAAAGTGCGGAAAAGCCCAGGGTCACTGTAAGTGCACGTAGGCAGGAATGGCTGAAAGGCCGAAGTTAGAAACAATTCTGGTCAAGCCAGTGACTCAATCTGTCACGTGGCCAGGGACCCCTCTAGACCTTCTGACCATTGAACAAACAAAGGGCCCTTCGTACTGGTATGGCAGCTCGGTAGAATCACAATCAGCCTGCCGAGTGAGGGCAATTTCCACTCTACCTATGCCTTTGTCTCACTCGGGCAGAGTCATTCACATGACACTGAGGAACATTCAGCCAGAGATGTTCGCCCTTGAGGGCTTTTGAGCTAGCCCTCCTTGCTATTGTTCTCCCCGGGAGAGAACTAGTCCTCCAGGTATATTTTTTCTATAAAAAACCCATGTTTTTAGCTGTTCAGAGGTTCACTTACATTTTCCTCCCGAATTGCTGTCACTCTGTTTGCTGAGCGTTCCCCTCAGCCCCCCTCCTCTGTGCTGAGTTTCACCGCTCTCAATCCTCTGTTTCAACTTTGGTTTCCTGGGTGTCAGGATCAGGTGGAGTATTACCCTAAAAATCTCTCTCTATAAAATCCCCCCTTTCAATTTTCTTCCCTTTTATTTTCTTTTAGGCTCTGTGTGTGTGTGTGTGTGTGTGAGATTGCTAACGTGAGTGAGTGCATAGTGACTTACATTTTATAAAAAAAATAATAATAAAAGAAATCATTTAGTACACCTTTAGCTTGTTTTTCGATCTGACCTGACCTGGTATACATTGGGTTTTGAGATCCTGCAAGGTTACCCTACCTCTCGTGTGTGCTGGGCGTGTGCTTAGTGTAACTTGGAAACCCCCTTAAAATCGGGGTCAGACTAGGTGTCCTTTGAGGGATCCCAGGGAGCTCTGGCAGTGACAGGGACCTCCCTGAATCTGGTGACAGGGACTTCCCTAAATCTGGTGACAGGGCCCTCCCTGACTCAAAATAATTAATCTGGTGACCGGGACTCCCAGGACCCCTAGAAAATTAGGGTAACAACTGCCCGAGTATATTTGTTCAAATGGAAGAAAAGTATTTGTAATGCAAATGAGCATAATTTCCACTGTAACTTGTACATTTGTATGGCAAACCAGTTGAAGTACTGTTCTAAGCTTTGTATGAAACACAAGAAAGAACAACAAATGTTCTGTGACAGTTTACAAAAACAACAAAAGCTATGCTGGATCAAAGATCTATCTAGCATAATTTTCCTCCCAACGGTGGACAGTCAGGTGCCACCGGGAAAACTACAAACAGGATGTACAAGCAAGAGCCCCCTCTAATGAAAGCTCATCCTATATCAAATGTGTTAACATTAACGTATCACAAGTACTCTGTGTTGTACAACCTACCCTCAAAAAAAAAAAAAAGATATGTCACTCAGGGGAAACAATAACTCAAAGCAGAGCAAGTGGCCATGCTTGTTGGGGAATTCTGGATATTGTAATCTGAAATAGCAAACAATTCTAACCTCTGCCCAAATAGGAGTTCAAAATATAACAAAAAGGTCTCCTCTTTCTTTCCAGGAAGTATGTTCTCATACCAAAAATGAAAAGGAAGTAGTTCATCAACCTGCCAAAGAAACAGTAGCAACAGGGCACAACAAAGATGTGGCTCACTCTACATCCTGGCAGCATAAGCAGGTAACATAAGAAGGACAGGCTTGACCAGCCTTTCCTCTCCAAATGTATTGGTCCCATCACCCACAGCCACCATATCATCCCCAGACAACATAACCAGTGATCATCTAGGGATGGGGAAGGCTGTACTTAGATCTTCTCATTTAGGAGTTGCATTGCCATTCATTTAGAAGCCTAAAGACACTAACTCTGTATTTGTCTTTGCATGATGCAAGAACCATACCTTCTCATACCTAGCAACGGTCCCCAATTATTATGTCAGACTTTCACACCAGTGTCTTCCAAATTTTTTACGCTCAAATCACTACAGCTCAGAATATATTTCAAAACAAAAGTAAAATAAAATTGTGCAATCCCCTCACCTGCTCCCCTCCAGCTTGTCTATATGCTATTTATGATAAGAATTTATATTGAAAAAAATATGCTGAGAGAAAAGACTGTTTCTTGCCTAGAGCTGGATATGCTACAGCATGGTAGTGACCTACTATCTAAGGAAAGGGATATTTTATGATTATATAAGTAAGAAATAGGCAAGTTATGGCCAATAGACTATGTGTGGCTTCTAAGACCTTTCTGACGTAACCCTGTGACCTAGTGAGCTCCAGAGATTAAACGTGAAAGAAAAACTGACATCATATTTTGCTGAAAACATATTCAGGTGTAGCTGTATTGGCCACACAGCAAAATACAACAAATTCCATAAAAGAGTGATACCCTTATTGGCCAACCAAAATATACAAAGTACATCATGCAAGCATTCAAAGCTTCACTGGCTTCTTCATCAGGCAAAAATGTTAAAAATAATATTAAGAGAGGAAAAATGATATTAGTCACTGGTCCTACATTTTACATGTCACTTCTGTTATCAATTAAGATGGCCTGGAGGGATCTCAGTGCAGGCAGAGACCACTCCCCATCTTGGCCAAGTGAAAACTAGGTGCAAAAGGCAATGTTGTTGTTGTGTGCGTTCAAACTATTTCCAACTCATGGTAACCGTAACGTAAACTTACCATGGGATTTTCTTGGCAAGATTTGTTCAGAGGGGCTTTGCCTTTGCCTTCCTCTGAGGTGTAATCAGACAAGTTTTGAGCACTTCTGAGCATATGCAGAACATCTTTCTGCAACTGAATCACCACATCCTCTCTGCCTTCCCCTTCTGACTCAAGCAGTGTTAGCAGCACTTTTGCATGCAGCAGCCAGGAATCCCAAGTTCAGTCTGTGGCATCACCAGTTTCAAAGATAACATCTAACAAGCACACTGTTCCCTGCACTCATCTTACCTTAAAATATTTTTTATCTAGATCTATTACCTTTGTACTGTAAGGATAATAAAATAAACTGATGTTTGAACTCTTTTTGTTCTCTGTAATTCACATGACACATATTAAAAGTTTGAGCATAGTTTGGGGGGGGAACCTAGTAGCCCAGGATCTGATTATTAAAGCAGTCAGAAATATCTATTTTGTCAAGTAATGGATCACATTAATGTCCATGATCTACAGAATAAAAGTTGTAGGTCCAGTACTTTGCCATGGTACAAATACACAGATTGTATTTCACTTGGTCTTAACTGGAACTGTAACAGACCTCCAGGGGAGAAGATGGTGGGCTGATGTCACTTTTCATAGAGCTTTGTAAAAAGGAAAGCTGCAGGAGCAGCAACAATCTCTGGCTAGGGGTCAAATTCCAGCTCAGGATTCTCTCCTCAGAGAAGGGGGAGAATGTGAAGATCACCCACAAAGGTCTAGGAACTTTTCTATGTTTGCAAGGACAAAAGGAATTGAATGCAACCAAAGAGAAGGGAGGACCATGGAAAAATTCCATCAAACGCATGCCACTGTATGAGAGCCTATAAAGGACACTAAGCCACCATCTCCTTTCTTAACTACTGAAAACTAAAAGAGAGCTCCGAATCAGTGACAATATTAATGCCTCAGTTAGTTTCCTCCTTTCTGTAGTAATATGAATGACTTAAAGGACTATTTTTAAAACATTTGAGACTGCATTTTTAAGGCAGAAACTTTAACAACAGCATTAACTTTAAAAAGTTGTTTTAAGTGAACAAAGAGTATAATAATATTAACAGTTGGAAAGGTACTTTTTTAAGCTAGAAGATTGTTTTCATATGTGCTTTGTAAATAAAAATGGACTAAGGAAGAAATCAGTTTGTTACAGGAAATGGGATGTGTTTTTGTCTGGTAGAGGTGTCCCCTTGAAAGCAGTCTGAATAACAAAAGAAACTAAATAGCCGGGTTGTGTTGTGGCAGAGAAGTTACTGTGAAGACAAAACTCTATATATGCCAAGTTTTGCTTCAAGAAGAATGGCAATGATACCCCTAGAAAATGAAAGTGATCCAGCAATTTGGCAGGAGACTTTGGAGGAATTTGAATTCCTGAAAAATTATCTTAAGAGCTTCAGATTCCTTGATGATATAATTGAAATCAAAGAATCAGACAAAGAGGAAATATTGGGGTGTGGAAAGAAAAGTAGAGATGGCAATGTGCAGCCAAACCAAGATGATTTTGGAGATTAACAAGTGATTCCAGGTGAGTCAGAGGAAACTACTGGACTTAGCCGAAATAATGAAGACAGGTATAGCCAGAGAGATATGGAAAAGGGAAGAGAAGTTGGATGCTGTTCCTGAAAGATACTCAACATGTTGGAAGGAGGAATGCTGAGATCTACAATAAAATTATCAGAAAGAACAGTGTCATAGGAGAAGTTCTGGAAAGACATTGAGGATATTTGGTTTTCAGCTGGACTACTTGGAAGAAAAGAAAGAAAAGGACAAAGACAACTAGATCAATAGAAGAGTGTTTTTTATGGAAGGATGTTTCCTGTCTAAGTCTTATGGAATTTCATGAGTGATGCTCAATTTGTGCAATGGTAGAGGTTGGCAAAAACCAAAGGCTACATTTAAAATATGAATGGGTAAAGAAATAACAATTGGGTTTCTTGGTTTGTAGATGCTACTTTGTTCCTTTATGCTTGATGTTGTTTTAGACTAAAGGAGGTTGTTATAAAATCACGGGAATTGTGGGGTATATGAAATATAAGAAACTGTTTAAAATGATACTAAGGTTGTGAGCTGGAGGATTAGACAATGATGAGATATTAACATGAAAGAAGGCAGTTTTTGGGAACAGCTATGGAAAATTTCAAAAGGAAAAAAAGAAAAAATCTAACAAGCTGAAGTTTTATTTTTTGAGACACACAGGTGGAAAAGGGCTAGGAGGAAGGAGAAACAGTTGAAAAAGAATTGATAAAACTATTTTAATAAAGATTAAAGGGTTTAGTATTTGATATTTTGCATTATGATAGATTGATGTTAAATTAGAATGAAGGGATTATTTATTCAGCTTACATAGGGGGAGAGTAATGGTAGTTGTAAAGTCAAAGGCTTTCACAGCCAGAATCCATAGGTTGTTGTGGGTTTTCCAGGTTTTGAGGCCATGTTCTATTAGTATTTTCTCCTGGTGTTTCGCCTGCATCTGTGGCTGGCATCTTCAGAGGATATAGTGGCATGGAAGTGAAACAGAGTATATATACTTGTGTAGTCCCCTGGGTGGGAGGGAGCAATTTGCATGTGTTGGCCTATTGTTAAATGAGATATCCCCCAGGGTTGTATTGTTAGTCAAGCGATATGCATAACAGTGTTAGTTTGGATTTGAATATTAGTATACGTTATAGAAAGAAAGGTAAGGATTTATTGTGATAGAGGAGAACTGTTGAGATTGATTATAGACTTTAATAGCTGCTGAAGAAAACGTTAAAAGCCACTAATTTACTCTGGTGGGTTTTTTCCCCTCTTATATCCTTTTTATCTTTATCTATTTTTTTATTTTTCTCTTTATTTTTTTTTCTTTTATGTTTGTTGTTTAAGTTTTATTGTATATGAAAACATTAAAATAACTAGAACCCTGTAACAGGGTTGTGATCACGGTGAACTTTACTCCTGCAATACATCAAGTTAAAGAACATACCTTGTTGTTGTTGCCATTGTTGTATGCCTTCAAGTCACATTTCCAACTTATGGAGACCATAAGGTAAACCTATGATGGAGTTTTCTTGGCAAGATTTGTTCAGAGGGGGTTTGCCACTGCCTTAATATGAGGCTGAGAGAGTGTGATGTGCCCAAGGTCACCCAGTGGGTTTCCATGGCTGAGGGGCAATTTGAACCCTTGTCTTTTTGTACTAATCCAGTGCTCAAACCACTTTACCACCCTGGCTCCACAATGAGCAATAAAAGACAAAAAATAAAATATCAACTCCATTAGCAACAGAAAAGTAAATTCTCCTTAGATCCAGGCTGTCCCTGTCCTGTGCAAAGCTAATGGCCCCTTTCCTAGGAAGAGATCTTTGAATTTCTCAAGAAGTCCCTGTACTGTTACCTCTGGAAAAACATCTAGATGGTGTATAGAAAAACTTGCCAAGTTTTGTGGAATCACTGTTTTGTGGATTTTGAATTTTGTTGTATTTTGCAGCATGGCCAACATAGCTACCCTGAATATGTCTCCAGGATTTTAAGATACCAGATTTTGCCACAACAGGGTAAACTTTAACAAGAAGACCTAATAGACTGAGACTTAACTCTTGCAGGTTTCTAACTTGCAGCGATGGTAGAACATTTGGACTTACAACTGGCAAGTTCTACAGAGTGGCTAGGATGGTATTCTCGGGGACTGTATTTTCCACAAGTCACATCCCTCACATGGTTTTGAATATTGAATATTGTTGATATATAATCTGAGAATTGAATCTATATATTCAGACAGCCCAACTATGAGGATTCCTGTATCTAAGATGATGGGCCATACATGGCTGCTTTGTTTAAGCATTTTGGACAGTAGATAGAAAGGTTTGGAGCCTCTGGGCTGTGTTCATGTGCATTTGGTTCTGTTCATCAGTGCTGAATTCACTCAGTAATTTGTGTAGTTCCTTCTGGTATTCACCAGTAGAGTTTGCAGATATGGGCCTGTAAAATGTGGAACTGGACAATTTTCTCTCAGTCTCATTCCATATGAAGTACGTTTGGTAAATTATGTGCTTCGTTAATTATCTCAGTTTGGACACAGCAGTAAACACATTTGACATAGAAATCTAATTCTACAATCTGACCTTCAAGAACGTCCATGTAATACTCTTCTCTTTGTAGCGCTGAGAAGGTTTTCTTGTCTGTTTATATCCATTGTCATGTTGTAGAAACTGGTATGATGCATGTGAGCCACTGTTCTGGCTGGTATCATGGACACTGAAATATCCCTTGAATGATAGATGGTGGAAGAAAGCCTCTAGATCACCATAGAACTATGTCATCATGTGTACGGGCTGGAAAAGCTTCATGATATGTACACAGCAGCACCATTGCAAAGAAAGGGAGAACCTGAATCCTACAAAGCAATGCCAGCTATTTATGGGTCATATGTGTAACATCCAGGAGGAAAATAAATAGAGTGCATGCACACACAAACACATACATACATGCATCCTTTAAAACAAACTGAGCTTGACTCACTTTTAACAAGTGTAGAAAAAAAAAGAGAGACATACCGACCTGTAGCTAGTTACAGTGACCTTTTGTGCTGGCTAAAATGCTGGGAAGAGACCCTCAGGGGCAGTTTGAAATGTTACATTTTGTAAAAGGAAATTGGAAAATATTTTCAGAGCTACAAACAAGGACGTTGGAAGATCTACAGGGCATTAGTTATTTTGCAGACAGCAGTAGCTATTATACAACTTGGCTTTCTTCAGAGGACAGATGTGATACACAAACCCTTCTGACAAATGCTGTGCTCTTATACACTGACAAAAGCCAATACATTTCATTTCATAATGGGTTCTGCCAGTCCCTTGAATGCCTCCCTTATTCTAACCCCAATAGTACAGGCATCAAAGAAATGACATTCAAAAAAATGATAAAAGATAAGGTGAATTTAATATGTCAGAGTAGGGGGATGGGAATGAGATCTCTGGAAATGTATAGGTTTTACACCAGAGGGTAGGTGGAATATGAAGTCCCCTAGATGTTGTTGGACTGCAACTATCACTAGTCCTACCCATGTAGCTACTTGGAGATATGATAGGAATTACAGTACATTTGGAAAGCTGCATGTTCCCTACCCTTGCTCCACACTGTAACCATTAGCAGTACAAAAAAAGTGAGATGGCAAAATTTTCAGTATTGCAGCACTGAGAATTTCAGTACAGCATTTAGTTCTTTAGACTGGAAAATATTGGGAGAACCTTGTCATAGTGACACAAGGACTTGTTTTAAATATGAAGTACCTCTTTTATACAATTATTACAGCCACAGGAATTCTAATACTGAAAGGATTTCCATCTCTTCTATAAGAATTAAATCTTCCATTATGAATCTCAATACGGCTGCTTTTCTCTTGCATCTTCCCTTTGCAATTCTTCTAGAGTTCTTATTGATCCAATACAAATCTGCTATTGATTAAATTCCTGAAATTCTGCCTGAAGAGGTAGCATTTAAGAGGAGCAGCATTTCAAAACGCTTCCTGTTGTCTTCATGAAATTCATGATGCAATATCACCCTGAAGCTTAGTCTACTTTTGTAAGCCAGAAACCCAAAATATTAGCAGTGTGCACTGTAGAGAGAGATATTTTTTCTGTTAGCTTCAGCATACACAGTGTGCCAAATTCACACTCTCCTACTTATACAGTATTGTAATACAGGAGGCAAAGTAAGCTGTCAAAATCATGGAGACTCAGCATTTCTTGGAACACCTTGGTCAATCCTCTACAATAATTTTCTGCCTCAAGTGAAATATATGGAAAACACAGGGCTGAGGTAGGTATCATGAGGCCTTACATATACTATTGGACAAATCCCAGTAAGCCCTGCCAGTAATGCTGATGGTGAGGCATACTGAGAATTGCAATCCAACCACACCTAGTGGCTACACCAAGAGCTGCTTACCTATGTTCTCAATAAAGATGAATTATGTAACACAAGGGTTGGGAAATTTTGACTCTCCAGATTTGGTGGGACTTCAGTTTCTAAGAGCCCAAGCAAGCATACCGAGTGTCAGCAGATTATGAGAGCATTAGGCCAAAATATTTGGAGAGCCAAAGGCTCCTTGACTCAGATCTAATGGTTTCCTTGCACTACACATCTACTATTTTTTAGGGCTGAATTGGACCAGCAACTGATTTAGCTAGTAGCTGGCCCATAAGACAATTTACCCAGGAGCTACATATTTCAATTATGTTGCTCTGAAGACTGACTAGTATTACCAAGAAGGGCAGTAGAAAATTCTGTGGACAGTCAAACATGTAAGTAAGCTCCAAACTTAGCAAATTTAATTGCAGAGAACTGCAGTGTAGAAAAGGGTTTCACTTAAAGACTGAAGAATGTTCAGCCTGAAAAAAATACTGGTTGGAAATTTTCTCATTTTTTTAGCTCAGACTGAATCCTCTTTAATTAAAGGTACACTAATAACAATATCCACTGCACACAACTTAAATTGTATGAATTTGCTGCAGACAAGAACTATTATTAAGTAATTCCAGGTAGTCTGTCTTATTTTAATTGATTTGTTTTGTAATCCTATCCTTCCTCATAGGATGCTAAGCATATCAACAACATACATAAAACACACTGAAAAACACAACTGTAAAAATCACAGCTAGGAAAACACAACAAACCAACAAACCAATGAAGAAATGTGTCTTGAACATGTGTCTTGAAGTACATTCATGGTTGTTTTCTTCTCTTCACTTTCCAGGACAGACGTGGCTGGAGTCTGGATATTCAAGATGGGCATAAAGGCCAACGAGACCTTGAAGAAGCAAGTACACCATCTATGTTCCGGAGACACACTGATCCAGCACAACAACCACAGGTACTGCAGGGTCCTGGTTTTGTTTTGGGGAGGGGACAATCAGAATCAGTGGAATATCTACTCAAAGATTCAAGGCAAACATATTCCTCTGTAAATTTCACTTGCAAACAAAAAGGATGTTATGCAAACTGTATGCGCCAGTCAGGCTTTCAGTATCTGTAGTTGAAAAGAAGTAGTGATCCAGTTTTTAAAGTATTACTGTGACATAGATCCGTTTAAATAGTTTATACAGTGCCCAGGGATTATGCCAGAAGGACTGCTGAGAAACCATCTTTCTTGCCTTGAGGGGACTGAAGAAGCAAACATGAGTTGTTGAACTGTCATCATCTAGCTCTCCATCATGGCCCCTCCTTCTCCCATCTGCCACCAGAAAGGCAGCTGGGAATGATCTTACTTGCCTTGAAGGGATGGAAGAAGGATACATGTTCAAAAAGCAAAAAAGAAACAACATGAGAAAGATTAAGGGAAGTAGTCAGTAGAGAACACACCCACAAGAAGAACAGAATGCAAACCTGAATACAATCATTTTCAAGATATACTGCTCTTCACCATGGCAACTGAATTCAACTGCTGCATCACATTCTCACCCACTCCCTTTTCTCTGAATCCCATCTCACGTGTCTCATGGTTTATAGATCAATGTTACTCAAGGTGGTGGTCTGTAGATCAGGGAAATCCAAGAGCCAGTCCATATCAAGTTTCCCAGAAAGACACAGTTGTAGCCAATGAGCACAAATACAGTATCAGTCCCCAACACATCTGAGGGGAAATTGCTTGTCCTCCACCTCAGCCCAGGAACTCTTATTCTGTACTGCATACTTGAAAGTGGGGCTGCAAGTACTGACTTCTACAAGCTGCTCTGGGAGGCTTTTTGATTAAAGAATACTAATTACTTTGTGTTGTATTGGAGTGCAAATTATTTAGTATGGACTGTCAGTTGAAAGAAATTAGGAAACTGAGATACATAAGAGAAACAAGGCGATACAAAAGTGTCAGAGAAATGTTGTGTCTGAAGTAAATATTACTCAGGCATAAAATATTATGTTTGTTGAATATATTTATGCAGCTTCAGGGGGACATGAAAATGTTATGCAACTATTAAAAATATACTTTTATTGTGCAGCTAAGATTACTTCAAAAGGCCATTAGCAACTTAATAAGAGTGCATTATGTTGTGAGATCTCTAAAATTTGCAGCTGCAGTTTGATACTTTCCTTTTTCTTCCCCTGTTACTAGCGAACACGATGGGTCCGTGCCTTATATGACTTTGAGGCAATGGAGTATGATGAGCTGGGGTTCTGCACTGGAGATGTCATAGAAGTCCTGGACAGCTCTGATGCTTTTTGGTGGAAAGGATCTTTACGAGGACAACTTGGGCTCTTTCCTGCCAACTATGTTGGTCCTGTGACCTGGTGAATTCTCTAATAAGGATACTGCATTTTATCATCAACAGAAGAAATCTTCCTATCCCCATATAACTGACATAGTTTTCCACAATCATAATATTAGCTGTTCAGTGCTTTTGTTCAATTGTACCATCTTTTCTCCCAGATGAAAATCAGAGGAAATCAGTTCTGCCCTTTTTACAGCAGAACTGAGCCTTACACATTTTTAATTGGCTTGGACCAATGGTGGCACAAAAACTCTTCTTGCAGCAGCTGATCTTAAGGCTGAGGTTTTTTTAATTTAAAAAAAGGCAAAACATATATTTAATTTTCAAAATGTACATATAGCACTTTAATTTTTATTTTATTGATTTGAGAAACTATTTAGATCTCTTGAAACACAAGCTAAGAGATCAGACAAATGACAGAATCAGTGTTCAGGTTACTGATTAGCATACCTATTATTTGCATGGCAAAACTCAGCAGGAAGTTGGCTTCATACTGCCAGAGAAAAATGCAATATGGTTTGATCATTGTGAAATTGTAGATTTTCATGATTTTTTTAAAAAAAACTTTTCAGTATCAATCTGTGTTTATTGTTCTTCTAGATATTGTGACAAAGATGCACATGCATGCTTATTTCACTGGACAAACAATAATGACCTGAGAACATTAGTGTTTTGTGTCTTGTAATATACTGTTGCTATTTTGTTTTTAGTTGGGACTGAACAAAAATCACAGGTAAAGTCGAAGGCTTTCACGGCCGGAATCCATAGTGGGTTTTCTGGGCTTTGAGGCCATGTTCTATTAGTATTTTCTCCTGAAGTTTCGCCTGCATCTGTGGCTGGCATCTTCAGAGGATCTTCAGATCAGAAGATCTTCAGATTCGCCTGCATCTGTGGCTGGCATCTTCAGATCAGAAGATCTTCAGATTCGCCTGCATCTGTGGCTGGCATCTTCAGATCCTCTGAAGATGCCAGCCACAGATGCAGGAGAAACTTCTGAAAATGCTAATAGAACACAGTCTCAAAGCCCAGAAAACCCACAATAACCTATAAGAATCACAGGCTATTTCAATACACATTAGCTGCAGCCCCATACTATATTTACAAAGTGATTTGGATTGTGGTCGTCGGGTTTCAGGCCCAAATGTAACACTGCCTCCCAGCATGGAACCTATAATGGGGGACCTGAGCCCCCCCCCCACCAGTGATCTGGCAAAATTGGACTACTGAGATTCCTATGCACTTGTACCTCCAACAGGAGTTATCAATCAAAAGTGTAATAAATGATCAAGCATTAGGAAATACTAAGACAGATATTGTTATTAAGCCTGTCCCCCAGGAATAATAAAGGCTGCATACAATCTGTCCTATGCACATTTACTTGGGAGGAAGCTCCTCTGAGCATATGGAAGTACTTCTAACACACATTGTGTTTATAAGAAGTTTCAATGATAATAGATGGGAAAATTAATTTGTCCTCCTGCTGCAGGACTGCAATTAAGCAAAATTAAAATTAAGTAAAAAAAACCTACCTGCCAATGTTGACCCCACTACACTTTAAAAATGTTTCTGGGGTTTCAGCCTCTGAGTAGCAAAGCAACAAGAGCCATGTAAAAACAGGGTATGTCCATGCTGCAAATATATACCAGCTTTGTTTTATATAGTTTAATGTCCTCTCCCCAAAAGTACTGGCAAGTGCAGAGTGATAAGAGTGATAAGAATTCTATAATGTTTAAGCCTGTAGAGGAAGGAGAGGGCTTGTTTTCTGCTGCTGCAGAGACCAGGACAAGGAGCAATGGATTCAAGCTGCAGGAAAGGAGATTCCACCTGAACCTCAGGAAGAACTTCCTGACGGTCAGGGCTGTCCGACAGTGGAATATGCTGCCTTAGAATGTAGTGGAGTCTCCTTCTTTGGAGGTTTTTAAGCAGAGGCTAGATGGCCATCTGTCGGGAGTGCTTTGAGGGTGTTCCTGCATGGCAGGGGGTTGGACTGGATGGCCCCTGTGGTCTCTTCCAACTCTTACATTTCTATAATTCTATGATTCTATGTAGAGAGGGAATGACTTATCAGACCAGTTACGTTGCCAGAACAAGCTCATGTAATGTCAGAAAGATGGATGCTTTCAGGCACTGGATTTAAAAGTGTTGACACATGTTTTAGTGTTATAAGTGTATTAATTGTGGTAGGTAATGCATATGTTCTTGTAGGCTGCTAATACATGCCATAATGGAAAATGGTTGATGAATGTGGGCGATCCTATACAAACACTGTGCTTGAAAGCTTTTTCACTGTGCAGTATCTCAGAATACGTTGCTCTCTCTTGCCTGTTCAGTGATGACAATCTAAGTACACTTCAGTATCAGTTACTCTTGATTTTTTGTTATAATGACAAGCCCTGTGCTAACTGCCAATAAAGATTCTTGTGTAATTTTATTTTTACTTGTTATATTTGCCCCAGAATGAGCTACTCTGTAATCCTGAGAATGTATAAAGTTATGTTCATTGAGAAAAAATGTTTTCTCTCTCTTATTTTTAAATCTAGATAGATATTTAGCACAACTGAAACAAAGAGCAAAATATAAAACAAGGGGGAAAATGGGATAGTCATAAATACAGTACAGTTGGCTTGCCATATCCGCAGATTCAGTATCCACAGATTCAAGCAACCATGGCTTGACAATATTCCAAATATTTTGCATTCCATTTTATATACAGGATGCCATTTTATTATACCATTGTACATAATGGGACTTGAGCATCCACAGATTTTAGTATCTACAGTGAGGGGGTTCCTGGAACCAAACCCTAGCAGATACCAAGGGCCCACTGTAGAAAAATCAAAATGACTAAAAGTAAAAATCTTAATTGTGTATTGTAAATGAAATTCACTATCTGTGAATAAAATCATATTGTTCAATGATTTAGCAAGGAATTATACCTCCTTAAAATGTCATTGGAAATTAATATTATGCCATATGCCTCAGCCAAATGTCATTATCAG
>CAOLHI010005329.1:0-73661 GCA_948474755.1 Ctenosaura bakeri
ACGAATAAAGTTCCAGAAATAGAGGAGTGGCTTATTAAAGTTCAAGAATATGTAACTTTAGATAGCCTATCAAGAGCGATGAGAGGAAAAAATAGAGGAAACAAAAAGACTGAAATGATAGAAATTAAGAGATATGTTGAGGAAAACTGGGAAAAGATCTGTAATGGGTAATGAAAGAACTAGGGTAAGGTATAAGGTAGTAAAGACAGGAGAGCGAAAGGTACATTTAAAATATGGTTAATGGGGAAAATAAACGTTTGAAGAGAATGATTGTAACATAATGTAAAGAACTGAGTCAAAGAAAGTAGGAAGTGAAAGAGATAATGAGAAACGGGGAATATTTCTTTCTATTGTTTGTGTGGAGAATTTAAGGTTATTGATAATGTAAATATTGTAATTTGTTGAGATGTTTGTAATTTGTTGTTAATCTTAATAAATATACATACATATACATATACATATACATATACATATACATATATATATATATGAAAGTCTCACATTCATAAGATCACCATGGGTCAAAGCTGACTTTATGGGAAACAATAAAAACATCCTACTTGGTATACATTCCACTGCACCTTCGCTGACTGCAAAAGTGAAGAAGTTTGATTTGGACAAATTTTCAAAGAAGTAGCTGTGTTGGTCTCTTGCAGAAAAAAAAAGAGAGAATGAGGAGGTGTAAATAAAAATAAGAATATGGCAGCATGTTGAAGACTAACTGGTTTTTACTTTAGCATGAGCTTTTGTGGATATAAACCCACTTCTGCTGTGGTGCTGTGTTACCCTGATTTCTGGGGTCCCTTGGAGGATACCTCAATGTGCTCCAAATAATGGGGAATGGGAATTAGCCAGAGGACAAGCTGTAGCACTACGAGAGGCAGGGTAATCTAGTGAAATCTTTAAACCCAATTTTTACTGGGTCAGGCCAAGCCAAAAACCAAGCAAAATTGTCTAATAAAATGATTTTATTGAGGGGAGTTCATGCATGCATGCACACACGATATACACAATCACACATTCACACAAGAGCTAGCTGAAAGAGAAAGGGAGGAAAAATTATAGAGAGGCTGAGGGGTTTGGGGGGGGTATAATTACCACTCCAGAAGAATAGCGAAGAGTAGAAATGTATTTTGGCTTAGGTAGGACCTAAGGGCAGTTCTCATTCAGGAGCCAGATGGACAGAGTGACAGGTAGATCTTCAAGAGACTGCACTGGGCCTCCTCAAAGCAGGGGTATTTGTACCCTGAAAATGGCTTGTGGCTGTGAAGGTTCCAGATGCAAGGCAAAGGGAACCTGTTGTGGACAATGAGTCTTTTGTCTATTGACGAGCTTAGTGCTTTAATTGACAAAGACATGATGGATGTTGTAATAGCTGTCTGTTGTGGGTGCTGTGAGGACAGAGGAAAGAATCCAGGTGTACAAAGGATGGATATCTGTCAATCAGTATCCTGGTGGGCTCCTCAAAGTTGGATTCCCTGGAAAATTCCAGCTTCTATTTAAGCCTATTATCCACAGGAATGGTGTGTATTTGCCTGAGAAATGACTCAGTCTTACCTGGAGGAATTTTGGAGTTGACCTATGCTTCTCACATTTACAATCAAATTCTTTCCCTCGCTCCGTTTGACCTCTCTGTCACCTTTCAGGCTTGAATTTGATATCAGAGCCAATAAAATGTGTTGTCAATTACATATGATGCCAATTAGGTATGGTGCCCATCCAAACCATACTGGTTTTGGGGACCCCCAAGGCGGGGCCTTACAACTGGAAGCCTTAATATCACTCTACTGCATCTGAAAAAGTGGGTTTATACCCATGAAAGCTCATGCTAAAATAAAAACCAGTTAGTCTTAAAGGTGCTGCCACATTCCTTTTTTCCCTCTTCCTCCTTTTTCCTTTTGACAAAATGAGAAGGAGACTAGAGGAGACCATAGTTTATGATCGTATCCAAATGCATCCATTCTCTTAACGAAGGTTTTCAGAATATTGTGTACGAAATACTACTGTAAGACACTTTGAAGATAGGAAGTAAGGGTTACAAATTACCCACACAAATACAATTGCATTATCAACTGTTGTATTCCTGTGGTCATTAAACTAAATGGAAAAGGCATGCTGAAGTCTCGTGTAAACCTGTCTAAACAAGTCCTGTGTAAAAGTATAAAATTAGGGCTGTGCCACACTGTACATTTGCAGCTGATCATAGAATGGCAAAGAGAGAGACAAATTCACAGGAATGGCAGAGTGGGAAAAATGTGTTGTCTAGCTTTTATGCTGGTAGTCAACTGCAACTTTTGACCCAGAATAGGAGGAACTAGTAGTGTTGTCTAGTAGCTGCTGCACAATCCAGTATCATTCTGGAAGGATTTTAGAATAGTATTTATACAATGTTACTTACAGTACTGTCAAAATGTATGGTTAACAGATTATATGGTGATGTGGAATAGTTCCATCATAAATATGCTGTACTTTTAGTGTTGTAGGATGCATTTTAATTTCATAATCCAAATTTTTCAGTCTTCTTGATACATATGTGGAGTATGCTGTCTATTTAGTTGCAAAGGCCACATTAAATTTACAGCCTTTGTCCACTAGATAGACTTGAGGAACATCAAATGGCTTTTTGTTAAACTACAAGTATAAAATGGAAACATAATCTGGAATGGTTGAATTTAGTACTATTGTATATTCAGATTGTATATTCAGATTCTCATGATCAGTGAATGGTTGCCTATCAAAAACTCTATAGGTGATAAATATCCAGCTTATTTCTCCCTATCTAGTTTTCTACATGCGGGGAGGTGTGGTTTCAATGTGATTTTTTTTAAAAAAAAAATCAAGCCGGCCACTTGTAATTATGGAAAGAAAGATCACACGAGTACATGTAGTTCTGATACCGAGCTTAGTGCAGACACTTGATTGGCATCTTCCACTGCAGCCCAGAACTCCTGGGTAAAAGCGATCAGCCAGCCTCAGCCTCCCAAGTAGCTGGATGACAGGCTAGCATCAGTGCCTTGTTTTAGTGGTAACTCCAGAGCATGATTGTTTCCATCTTGCAGATATGGCCCTAAAGCTGAGGAGAGATACAGTTAGGTAATTTTAAACCCTTTCCACACGAGGCTGATGAATCAGTTTGTGCCGTTTCTTACTAGATTTTCTGGGCTCGAAACAAGCGCCGGATTTTTCCTCATTTTCTTCCACACAGTTACTGCGTATGTTCCATTCTGATTTGGAGGAGTGTGAGTTCATGAATCCACACTGCCTCCACCGTGGCCACTCCCGCTACTCCCCTCACCCCACCCTGTCACCTGTGATTGGCTCCTTTTTTTTTGCATGGTTTAGTACATCATTGTGTACATGCGTACATGCAAAAGTCCATATTACCCCCTGGCCCCTCCCATGAGCCCTTCTCTGACCACCAATTTCCATTGGTGCAAATGTACATGTCTGCACCACTATGAAAGCACAAATTGGATCGATCTGGAAAACTGGAAAACTGATTTCTTCTAGTTTTCAAATAGTACGCTTTACCACCACATGGGGGTGCCTTTAGTTGGAATTACATGTGGAATGAAGGTAAATAAATCAAACCTGATCCGCTCCAAGGTGCAGAAGACCTCTATGGCAAGATGCATTGGCCCGCCTTAATAACCACGTGCGAAAGGGCCTTAGACTTTGTGGCTATTGCTCACATGCAAGTGGCATCTCTCAATGTGTACTAAATCATTCAGTTCAGTATATTTGTGGAACTCTTCCTTAGTTGAACTGCTTGCACACTGTGTGCGGTATATGCTATAACCTCAGTATTTGGAAACATTTCAAAATGGGCATTTGCAAGGTTTTTTGTTGTTATGGTTCACTTGGTGAACAATCAGAATGTGTCTTGGTCATGAGGATTTCTAGGTATGAAAAATGTTTCCAGGTCTGCAATGAGTACTTATACCTCTTTTAATTCATTTACTTGCAACCTCCGTTTATGCCTCCTTGTATAGTGCAAGTGTTTGGACCTGAAACTGTACTATGTTGAGAAATATGTATTTGCAACTCTTTTTTTTCTGATTCATATTGCAAATGTAACAAATATTGATTTTAATTCCTCCAATGGGATTGCAAGCTTAGTGGAATCACCATTCTGGGAAAGCTAGATCACTAAATATCTGCATTTCCTGCTAAGGGCAAGAGAGCTCAGGGGTGGGGATGGATGGAAGGAAGTTAAAAAGCTGGTAAAGATAAATATGGAGGAAGGAGCCTTCAAAATATGTTGGGTGCAAGTGAGTGTGTGTCCTATGAACCACAGGTTGTGCACTCCTACGTTATGCCAAAAAATCTAAACAAAATCCAGCTTCTGTTTTCTGTCTTTAAAAGCAACTCTTGAGCTAGAAATTAGTGCAGAGGAGGAAGATCACAACATGAGCTGCATAAATAAGAAAAGAATATGATATTGAAATAATGGTGTTTGGATTTAGGAGTCCACAATGTGGTAACGCCTGCTAGCAGGATTATTCAGTCACAGGGAGATGTACTACAGACTAGACATAGATCTTCACAGTTGAGAAAAATAGACTCAGTGTATGTATTTCAAAATACTGAGGTGCAAATTCATTGTATTTCATATTTCTTTTAAAGAATGGATGGGATAAACAGGCCAAATGTGAAATGTATTTTCATTCCTTATCAAACATACTTATTTATGTAATGTATAGGAAGATCCTACTTTTCGACACCTTATTATCTGATGACTTGTTGTTTTGATGCTTCCAAATTAAGGACAAGCTCTATTAATTCAACATGGATTCCACTCTTTCATCAATTCTTCTTACCTATGGAAGGTCACGTGAGACCACTCACACATGCATGCTCCTTGCAAAATGAGCTGTGGGGCGGAAGGTGCTAAGCTGGTTGAGAGACTTTGCAAACAGTGGGTGCGTGGTGAGTCCCAAGTGAGCCTTCATAAGTCCCTCATGCTCCCTACAGTACAGTATGTGAGTTCTGCTTTTCAACTAATTCCCTTTTCTAACAGTCTCTAATCTGTCAGATAGGTGGGAGAAGCCTGTAATTGGTATTAATTGTCACTCCGCAAACAGTGATAAATCTGTTCTGCTCTTTTTTTTTTTTGGAAACATCCTTCACAAGTTGGAGGAATATCTTAGATAGGAATTCAATCCGTGCATACAGTATTGCATATAGTTATTAAATTTGCTGCAGAACATCCTATTAGAGGCAAGGGGATTAAAATTTTTAGATTTTGACTGCAGTTTGAGATTTTAACTTGGATTTAATAAAGTGTCATAAATATTTACAAGTGGTGAAACTATCATTTTTGTTTATATTTATGCATAGGAAAAGATCCTTTAACTGCATGCATATTCCAGGATTTGTCAGTTAGATTTAAGCAAGCATTATGAAGCATAAGTCTGGAAGTGTAAATTTTATTTGCTTGATGCTATATTCTGTTTATCCTTTTTTATTAGGTCTCTAGAAATACAGTGTTGAAAATACTGTAAATTGTATATATGTTAATTTTAAGCAGCACTTAACTGCTGGCAATTTTTTTCAGGGAGGAAAGTGAATATCAAAAATACCATCTTTTATTATTATTATCATTAGAACGTGAAACTAATTTATATGCCTTCTGATGAGAGAACCACAGACATTTCTATCTGTGACCTCTGCTTTCCCTAAGAGCAACAAACAAACAAACAAACAGACAGACAGACAGACAGAAAAGGTGGCCAACTTGCAAAATGACAAGATGTTCTTGAACTTTTAGGGGTTTTGAATGCAGCTTAGCATACTGTACAGCCTAAATCCAATTGTTAGTCCTAAGTAAATCCATTGCACTGAAAGTTCCACAGATCTATCTGGTCTATTCTGGTTGAGAGTAACAATTGTCTAGACCAATGATACAACAGGTTTATAACCGGCTGGAGATTCACTCTTTACAAATTCCGAAACATGAACAGATCTAATCTATGCTTTTGGAACTGATATGTGAATTTGAACCAGAATCCAGAGAATTACTCTTGAAGAAATTAGTTTAAGATATCCTGCAGAGGTAACCCAAATAGTTAGTTACCATTATGGGTAGAATTTTTAAAAGTTAAAATAGTGTAGTATAAATACACTTTTTCCCCATCTACCTCATTGTCACCTCAACACTCATAAGAGAGGACAAGGCAGCAGAAATGAGGTGCAACAAAAGCCAGTGCTTGAACCATTGGATGTTCCTCCTCTACCACACACCAAGATAACTAACATTTATTCAGAAAAACAAGTAAAGTTATCCTTCACTAAGTTACAGTTGTAACCTTATAACCGCAGTTATTAGGAAGAGTATTGACTACAAGAAGTTATTCTAAACTAGTTCGCAGCTCTGATTACAGGATTGGTAACAATCTGATGCTCCACTTCTGCAACTATTTCAGTGCAACTCTTAATTCAAAATTCATATTAAAATGAATTTTAAACTTCGGTGCACTGTAATTAGAGACTGGGTGTTGGTGAGAGAAGTAATGAAAGAAAGTTTGAGGAAATGTCCACAAGGAGCTTCTGTAGTATGTCCCCCAAATTTAATATAAATGTATGTATATATTTATGTATATACACATATTTTGACAGATTCAACTAGTAGGCAATTGTCACAATTACTGAAAGTTTAACCATCAAAGTCTTTTTTGAATAATTTGGGCTAAAACAAAATCTTTTAGAAGGGACCAGTTTCTAAACAGAAATGCCACTAGATAGTTCTTACAATTATGAGAAACTTGTATTTCATTTGTTCCAATGAAGACTGCAGGTGGCAGGGTGAATTTGAAAATTCGTTCCGCATTAGAATGCAACAGGAAAGGAGTCAGTGAGAAACTTTGTTCCTGGCTTTTTACTTTTTTGTGTGCAGAATGGTTTGTTTGCTTGCTTGTTTGGCACTGATTTATCTTATAAAAATGTTGTTAGTAGCTGTATACCCCTACACTTTGGTGTGGTCTAATATATAAATTATACACTGCTATGGCTGAAAGCCAGGCTGAATAACAGGCAAGTTGGCAGGATATGTAGGCCAAGAAACTTCTCCAGGCTCAGCTAGGTCATAGGCAGAACAGTAACCAGAAGCTTTCAAGTACTAACAAACTTCTAGCTAGCCACTGATGAGACAAAAGAGTCTCCAATGTTCAAATGGAAAAGTTGACCAGTATATTCCTGTTACCTCTCCCCTTCAATGTCCATTCCTTTATCTCCCTGCCTGCCCAAAAGCTATCAAACCAGCTATTAACTCTTTGTCACCTACATGCTAAGAGTATTAGTTCCAAACTCCATTGTTTGTCCAGGCAGGGAGCCATTTACACCCAACCCCTCACCTCAAAGGGCACAAGCTAATCTCCTTTTGCTATCAGAAATATTTACAACCAGAAACCATTCTTTTGATCAAACATTGTTACTTTTGAGTTCTCACATAAACACTTTCCTTGCTAGTCCGAATTTCAAGAGGCTACCACAGTTCTACAATTGTGTCTACAATTGGTGTTAAAACAATCTTCTGTTAATTAATTCCATGAGAAAGGGTTGAGCTTTGCCAGAAAGTTTCACTTCAAAGTACAGAAAGGGTATTTTAGCCCTGATGATTTTGCAGTTCCATGCAGTATCTCACTTGCCAAATGTCACTCTGACCATTTCCGCACTACACTCTTATAGTGCGATTATTCCATTTTCGACATTCTGTGGATTCTGGGGTTTGCAGTTTAGGGAGGAGCCAGCTGGCCCTTCCCTAAACTACAAACCCGAGGATTCCACAGGATGTTGAAAGTGGAATAATCACCCTATAAGAGTGTAGTGCAGAAATGGCCTCTGTCACTTTGAATCCTGATTTGTACTACTCCTAGACACAAGTCTAAACCACATCACTGTTTCTTCACTTCTCTCCTGGATTGGTAATTATAATCCACTCCTTAAGTCTTGCTATTCACCTTTCATTCAGCTATCTCTTGTGTGAGTGCGTGACTGTTTTAATCTTGTGCACACGTGTGATTGAATTTCCCTCAATCAAACACAATTTAGTTTACTTTTGAATCTCTGATTGGTTTTTCCTGCGAAGATTCCGTAAACATTGGTGGAAAGATCTTGCTAGGTTACCCCACCTTTTGCAAGCCTCCTAATTTGAGCTTATTAATTCCTCATTTTGGCATAGAATTGTGGGTACTGCTGGAGGACCTGAAGGGTCCTTTATCTTTTGGGGTAACAAGTTGTATCCTACTGTGAGCTGGTGTGGCATGGTAGTTTGGTCTGGGACACCAGAGTTCAAATCCCTGCTCAGACATGGATACTTACTGAGTGGCCTTGAGTGAGTCCCTAGGCCTCAGAGAAAGCCAATGGCAACACTCTCTGAACAAATCTGGTTAAGAAAAGTCTACAGTAGGTTTACCTTAGCACTGCCACAAGTCAGAAATGACTTGAAGGCATACAGTGATAGCAACACCCCAATATATTTGTGAGAATGATTTTGGATTGCTGACCAAAAAAGAAAAAAAACTTTCTTAACACAAGCGAAACATACAACTAAATAGTTTAGAATGCAAGAGGTTTCTCACCCTGTCAAATGAAAAATAATATAGCTCCTGATTAAAATAAATATGAAAGAATGATGCTAAAAAGTCACCTAGCACTGAAAGGGTAAGGGTAAACTCAGGGTAAGACTCCCTGGGAGACAGTGGTACAAACTAGGGCCCAGGAGGCCTTTCTGCAGTCATCACCTCCCTCGGTCCAGAAGATGTGGGAGTTGGAGCAGGGCTACTAATTTTACTATCTCAGCAGTTTCATGTAGTAGAATGTAGTTCATCAGATCCCTGGGTCCTGCTGTTTAAGGCTTTAAGGACAATAGAATCTGCTTTGGAAGTTTTAAAACAGAGGTTGGACTTCCATCTATTGGGAGTACTTTGCGAACTCCTGGATGATGTAGGGTATGAACCTTCCAACTAGATAGGGTCTATCAATTCTATTTGTTATAGCACTCACTAAGTTAGTAATTGCATAATATTTTTGGAATCCAGGCTTAAAATGGCAAAATACTTTGTCAGGTATGCATCAGAACTGACTGCTTAGGTTTTTCTTGTTTGAATTTATGCAGATGGAAATATTAAGAACTGTATGAACAGATTTTCACTGTGGAAGATCTAGATACTTCAGCAGGTAACATGTAACTGAAATCTTTTTGTAGTTGTCAAAACAAGCAGATCTAACTTTGTACATTTTCTGTTAAAACTAAAAGCACTATGACAGTCTGAAGCCTGGTTAAATCAATATGAGAAACAAACACACTTTGCTTTACTTCCAGGATTCATTAAGAGTCTTGACATGTTTTGAAGAGACATTTCAGATGTTTTGGTGCCACTGAAGCCCTCTTCTTATAAGGTATTTTGTAAGTTGCTGCAGGAGCAGTGGTCAAAATATACATACCCTGTGTTGGCTTTGAAGGGCACAGATATGTTTTCAACATCATTTTGACCACTGAAAAACAAGGAAGAGGAGAGAACTGGGTCCTTTTCAGCATTTTCTAAAAAGAAACATTAAGGTGGCAAATGTCATTTTTTTTTTTTTGGTAATTGATTATTTATTTTTTCTTTTGTATTCAGGTACATGGACCAAAATACCAAAATAGTTTAGATGAGGTTGCTTTAATTTAAACATTTTAATTTATCCTTTTGGGTGTAGAAATTTATTTGATGGTGATATATTGTGATGCCTACATTACTTGCCAAATGGAGCAAATCTGCCACTGTGAGGTGGGAAACAATGATAATGGGTACTTGGTGATTGTCATTGTTTGTAGTCTACCTGTCAGTTCTCAAATTTGTTGAAGTGTGGAACACCATTGTCCTGATGTCTAAAGTCACTCACAATTAGCCTGAACTAGTGAATCTGCCAGTTTGGGCTCAGCTTAGAAAGATAAAATAGGAAGGAATGACCTCTCTCTGTGTTCTATTTGACAGTCTTTCAAAATTACTATGGGTTTTATCAACAGAACAAATTTCACACTGGATTAAGTTAAAACACACTTGAAAGACATTTTTTAGAATCTGACATTCTAGTCTTTAGCGTGTTGGTAAATCTGTGGTTATAGATTTTTCTTAATAATTCAGAACCTTCAAGCACTTTCTTGATTTAAATAAGTTGATGCATAGTTTTTTAAAAAATCTTATGCTTACCAAGATCCACACTGCGAATGGTGCTGTAGGAGAGGGAAACTCTTTGATGGCCTCCATGACAGAGACCAAGATCAATGGTGGCTGGCACCTGGCACCAGATCATGTCACATGTTGGGGACGGTTTTATTTAAGACTGATTGATTGATTGCCCCTTCACATGTCCTCTTTGGATTGTCCCAGGGTGACTCATCCTCCCACTCTCAAGGCAGTGTGAGATTTGTCTAGTCGCTTTGAGACCAGGTAGAATTTGTTTTTCCTCTTTCTCCCCTTTTTTTCTTATCCCATACTGAAAGGGTTAAATATATGATTTTGTGTTTGGTAGAAAAATAGATGAAATTATAATTAACTGCAGATGTTTCTTATCTAAGGAACATAGTGCTGAAAGTGCTTAACGAAGGGGTGGTAGGTCATGGAAAACAGGCTTGTTCTTTCCTGCAACTTATCACAAGGACAAGGGAAGGAATAGATCATTTTGACATGTTGTGTCCTTGCATGCATGATGTAATGTAACCAATTTGTAATTGATTCTACTGTTAAGAGTGTATATAAGGGAGGTTTTTGACGAAGTGCAGGGTCTTCAGTGATGCTCACACTGGGGACCCTGCGCAGTTCAGCAAAACCTGCGCAGTAAGAAAATAAAATATAATACTTTCTGCTTCAAGGACTCTGAGGTTTTTTCGTTTCCCTAGACGGCCACTTCATTTCTGGGGGCTCGTCCGGGATATGAAGGGCTTTTTCCCGCCCACTTTGGCGGACGCCTAGGCGTCGGGGATTGTCGCCCCTTTTTTGGTGAAGCCAGCCAGGGCGCCTTTGAATATTTTTGACAAAACAGGTTTGGCTCGGATCGGGGTGACATCTCCGGCGGCGGCGCTCCTGCCAAGGGACCCGAGGTTGAAGCAGAAACTTGAACCCTCCCACGGTTATTGGTGAGTAACCTCCCTGCAATCTCAGGGAGAAGAGGGGGCCTGATCACCCCCCTGTAGTCTTGCCCTAGTAACCCACCATTAGAGGCGTGGGTGAACCCGCAGGGCTCGTGGAACCCGGGAAAGGAAATGGGAGGTAGTTTGTTGGTGTGAATGGGGTGTGCAAGGAATGCTGGGTGGTGTCGCAGTTCCCACCGCATGCCGTTGAGCGTCCGGGTGCGTGGGTCGGCACGAAGAGAGTGTTGTCTGTCCCCTTTTGTGTTGGCACGTGAGACCCCTTACTCACGCGCCGATTCACCCCTCCCTAGTGTGTCCTGTCCGGATTGGGAGGAAATGGGAGGGGGCCCGAGTCAACAAACCCCTTTGGGGTGCATGTTAAAGAATTTCAAAAAGGGATTTAGTGGGGACTATGGAGACCCTCCAATGACACCGGGACGTTTGCGAAACTTGTGTGAAGTGGAGTGGCCCTCCTTCAAGGTTGGGTGGCCCCCAGAGGGAAGCCTGGAACCCGCCCGGGTCCAGGCAGTGTATTCAATAGTAGTGGGTGAGCCTGGCCACCCTGATCAATTCCCTTATATAGATTCATGGGACACGGTGGTCTCTGGGAACCCCCCTTGGTTGCGAAAATGTCAGGAGCAAACTTGTAAGGCTATGATAGTGCGGCAGGAGAGAGCAAGGAAGAAGCTTGGAAGGGGCCAGATTTTGCCAGACTCAGTTCCAGAAGATAATATACCTCGTCCAACTGCCCCTCCCCCATACATGGCAGTGCAGGTGGCAGCCCCACCGCTGGCGGTGGTGCAGCCCCAGCCCGCCCTACCTCCGACTCCTATTGCTGCTATACCATTGCCTGCTGGAACCACACAACCAGGCTCCTCTCAGCCAGAAGGAGGAGCCGGGGGATTGGAGGAATCTGGCTCGGAGGAGTCCGACCTAGTTGCCCCAGAAGAAAGAGATTCCTTTGACCTCAGGCATGGACCAAAAGAAAAAAACTCAAGAAAAGTCTAAGAGGAAACGACCTAAGCCAGAGCCTAAGCTTCCGAAGAGGATGACCGATGGTGATGAATCCAGTGAAAAGGGTGGGGAGATGGTTGCGCCCTTGCGTCAAGTAGAGCAGGTGTTGGTGGACCCAAATGCAGAGGGAGGTTACCGGAGGATCCAGAGTTATCAGTATACTCCTTTTACTACATCGGACCTCCTCAATTGGAAAACACATTATGCTACATATACAGAGAAACCGCAGGAAATGATAGAACTTTGCTCCAGCGTTATGGCCTCACATGTTCCCAATTGGCAAGATTGTCAGCAGTTACTCCTGACTCTGTTCACCACTGAAGAACGGAGAAGGATAATCCAACAGGCAGAACGAATAGTAAGGGGCAGAGTACCCCCTGGGGAAGCAAACCCTGAACAGTGGATAAGGGGCAGAGTTCCCTTGGTAGATCCAGGATGGGATCCGAACAATCTTGGCCAAATGGCTTTGCTTACAGATTATCAAGCCCTCCTGATAGAGGCTATGAGGGCAGGGATGAAGAGGCCTGTTAATATGTCCAAAATAGCAGAAGTACTCCAGGGGCCTACGGAACCACCAGGGACATATTTGGAAAGGTTGCTTGATGCTTATAGACAATACACCCCTGTGAACCCAGACGACCCAGGAAGCCAGCAGATGGTGAACTTGGCTTTTGTGACCCAGAGTTACCCTGACATAAGAAAGAAGCTCCAGAAGCAAGAAGGATTTGTAGGCATGAATCTGAGCCAATTACTGGAGATCGCTCAGAAAGTGTATGTAAACCGAGATCAAGAGGAAAAGCGGGAAAAGGATAAACGGATGCAGAAAAAGGCAGAGTTGTTGGCTGCGGCACTGGCGGTAAAGGGAGATGATCGGAAGGTTAGAAGAAGGAGTGGAACCCTATTGGGGCCTAATGAGTGTGCCCTCTGCCGACAGGAAGGACATTGGAAAAATGAATGCCCCAGACGAAGGGGGATAGTCAGGAGGGGGCAGGGGACAGAGAGAGGAAGAGGAAGAGGAAGAGGAAGAGGAAGAGTGGTGGACGGAAGATACGGGCAGGAGGTGGATGAAGGGTTTGAGGATTTTGCAGGACTGGTTGGAATGGAACACTACGATTAGGACAGACCAGGCCCCCTTGCTCTCGGCCCCGGGGAGCCTATGGTCACAGCACAAATAGGGGGCCGAGCCATCTCAATGATGGTGGATACGGGCGCCGCCCGTTCCGTACTAAATTCGGCAGTAGCCCCAAAGACTGAAAATGCTATAAAAATTGTAGGAGCCACGGGCAAAACGGAACGACACCCTCTATTGGAACAAAGAATTGTGGATTTGGGAAAACATCAAGTCACTCATCAGTTTTTATATTTACCAAGTTGCCCAGTACCCTTGTTGGGTCGGGACCTATTGGCCAAACTACGGGCCCAGATTTCCGTTGAAGAAGATGGAAGGATGGAAGTAAATTTCCGAGGACCGCGAAGCATTTCAGTAACTTACCCAATGGAAGAAGAGTGGCGAAGGTACCAGATAATGGCTTGTGAAGAACGGCCCTCGGAGTTTGGGCCTCCGGGAGTATGGGCTGAAGACAATCCTCCAGGGTTAGCCCGGTTTATACCTCCTATAATAGTGGAGCTGAAGCCTAATGCGGTGCCCATTCGTGTGAGGCAGTATGATCTGCCCCGAGAGGCCTTGGCAGGGATTCAGAAACACCTGGATCGGCTGAAGAAATACAATAAACCGAGATCAAGAGGAAAAGCGGGAAAAGGATGTGTTTATAGATGGAATGAGCCAATATACTGCGCTGGCCTCATCGCGATGTCAGGTTTGCGCTCGGAACAACCCACGTCAAGGGCCGAAAATGGAAGAAGGAATACAACATCAAGGGTCCACTCCCTTTGAATCCCTGGTGGTAGACTTCACGGAGATGCCACGGTCAGGGCAGTACCGATACATGTTGGTAATGGTGTGCACCCATACAGGGTGGGTGGAAGCATACCCCACAAGAACTGAAAAAGCGAAGGAAGTGGTACGAGCTTTGCTACGGGACATCATACCGAGATACGGGCTGCCCCTTCACATAGGATCGGACAACGGCCCGGCCTTTGTACATGGGGTAATGAAGAACTTGGCCGAAACCCTGGGAATTACTTGGAAGCTGCACTGCGCCTATAGACCTCAAAGCTCGGGAAAAGTGGAAAGGATGAATCGAACTCTGAAGACTCAGCTTGCGAAGTTGTGCCAAGAGACTAAACTTAAGTGGCTGGATGTGCTCCCCATAGCCCTCCTGAGGATAAGATGCACTCCACACCGGGCAACTGGGTTCACTCCATTTGAAATGTTGTATGGAAGACCCCCGGCAATTCTGAAAGGGCTGAGAGGAGACATTAGGGAGTTGGGGAATTTGAGTCTCCAAGAAGAAGTGCAGGCCTTAGGGAGAACCTTAGAAAAGATTAGAGCCCACGCTTTAGAAGTTAGGCGTGCCCCTTTCCTCACAAAGGCACATACCTTCCAGCCAGGAGATGAGGTGTGGGTCAAGGATTGGAAAGGGACACCATTGTCACCCGGGTGGAGGGGGCCGTATCAGGTGCTGTTAGTCACCCCTACCGCAGTAAAGGTAGCAGGGTTGAAGCCCTGGATACATTACACTAGGGTGAAAAAGGCATTTACTGATTGGACTGTGGTTTCATCACAAGACAACCCTCTGAAATTGAAGTTCTCCAAGCGAAAAAGGGGGAGAGAAGATTCGGACTAGACTCTGCTGTGGTCATACCAGATAACTGACCATTCTGCGCACAGTCAGATCCGCAACAGGTGAAAGAAGATCTAGGCTAGACCCTACTGCTGTCACATACCTGGGAGCTGGCAGTTCTACGTACGGTCAGACCTAGCAACTGCTGAGGAGGAAGACTGGGACTAAGCCCTGCTGTGGTCACTCCGGAGGCTGATCACTCTACGCACGGCTAGATCCCTCCCGCGGTAAGCAATTGACAACTTGTGATGACTGTTAATGAGATAGTAATATTGATAGTAGGTATAGTTTTGGGAATATTAGCTCTCATATATATGTATAGGGGATATTTTTGTGGGACAAGGAGAGTGGGATCCCCCTCCACCTCTGAAGATGGGGTGGAGGCTGATAATCGGAATGTGGAGTGTGGTGTGCGGGATAGTCGGGGCCAATTGGTTTAAGCGACACGCCACCCATATGTTCCAACAACATGGGCATGATGTCACCTTAATATACGAACACCCACAAACTGTAGCAGATTTTGGATTCATGCCCTCTCTTATTAGTGAACCAGGGGTGATAGTGGGAGCCCTACAGTCAGCGTTGAGAGGAACCCCGAATCTGTTTGCCACAGTTGATGGAGGAATGAACAGAACACAGTTCAAGCGACTGAAGTTCTATACTTATTCTCCGGGAATGTGTTTCTGTTGCCATCATAGTGGAAATTGGAACTCTAAATGGAAGGGGTATGTAAAACACTCTGCATTCTATGATAAACTAGGAAATTATTCAGCCTGTAGTAGCAGGTTCTATTTGTATGACTCATATAATAGTTCATATCATTTTGAAGGGGGTTTAAGTAATACAAGCTTTGAAGAATTATACCCAGAGTATCCTATGTTTGTCTCTAATTATACTGGGTCGGGTAGCATTTGTTCGGGGATGATGGCTAGAGATCCGCATCTGTGGTTTTATTTTGACGGATGGGCCACCAATTACCACCCAGGAGCCTATCAGTGTGTGGGAATAGGATATATGACCATACCTGTTCAGGTTTTCATGCCAGAGAAAGAGAAGCGAGGAGTTAGAAAAAGAAGAGATCTGGTGGGACCATTAGGTAACCAGTGTGAGGACTTGGTTATTGTAGGACCCCAACTGTCTAGAACTGAAGGTAGCAGAGTAGCAGGCGGATTATTTACAGGACTCCTCACCCTGGGAGCCTACCCAGGAATTGTAGCACAGGAAAATCGTAAAAGTATATTGGGATTGACCTGTAGATTGGAAAAGACTATAAATGCAACTGGGAGGTTGGTGAGGGCTCTGCAACACGAGGTCGAGGAGTTGAATCAGTTACTCTTACAGCATCGGTTGGCTCTGGATTATTTGCTGGCCAGAAAAGGGGGGTTTTGTTCCATAGTCAAGGGAGGATGCAAAGTTACCTTCCATGACTTAAATAAGACCATAGAGGATGAGGTGCAACACTTACAAGAGGTAATACTGAACAATGATAATGGGGCAAGTAATCCCTTGGAATGGTTAACATCCTGGTTGCCAAATTTTGGGTGGTTAAGAACGTTGTTCCTTGGTTTTGTACTATTATTGGTTGGGGGAGTTCTAATTATGTTATGCCTGTCCTGTGCTATAAAGTGTGTGCGGACTTCCCTTTCAGACGCTATGGAAGGGAAAGCGGCTTGCTACGCAGTAATGGCCCACGGGTATGCATAGGAGGGACATGCTTCAAATTGCAGAGAATTTGGCATGAAGGGGGGAATGAAAGGGTTAAATATATGATTTTGTGTTTGGTAGAAAAATAGATGAAATTATAATTAACTGCAGATGTTTCTTATCTAAGGAACATAGTGCTGAAAGTGCTTAACGAAGGGGTGGTAGGTCATGGAAAACAGGCTTGTTCTTTCCTGCAACTTATCACAAGGACAAGGGAAGGAATAGATCATTTTGACATGTTGTGTCCTTGCATGCATGATGTAATGTAACCAATTTGTAATTGATTCTACTGTTAAGAGTGTATATAAGGGAGGTTTTTGACGAAGTGCAGGGTCTTCAGTGATGCTCACACTGGGGACCCTGCGCAGTTCAGCAAAACCTGCGCAGTAAGAAAATAAAATATAATACTTTCTGCTTCAAGGACTCTGAGGTTTTTTCGTTTCCCTAGACGGCCACTTCAATACTATATCTGTGGGACTTAGACAATTGGCTTTGGTTTATGCCAGTAGATAGGATCTCACCTGGAAGTAATGGGAGAGGGGAAAATTTAATATTTCAGTGAGCACCTTTGGCACCCTTTGGGTATAGGATATGGCTCTGGAATTCCTTCTTTAGAGTCCCATGGCCTTGGGATGGGGATGGAGGCTACCCTTGAGGCTAACCTGGAATTTGAGATCTCACTTGTAGAGTTCTGAGGCTTGGGTGGGAGATCCCTGGGTTACCTTTCAATTATGGCCAGCAAGGAAGCAATCCACATTATTTGAACTGCCCTTGAGGCCTCATGACTTGTTTCATCCATGGGGAAGCTGAGGAGGGTGACACCTGGCCTCAGCTGGACTTGCATCAGGTTGCTCCCCCACCCTTTGCTTCATTTCCAAGCCAACACAACTTAAATAGGTTAGGTCAAATACAGTGGCCCCCCTTTTTTAACCCATTTCTCTGCATCTGGTCTTATTATTTCATGGTGGATCATCAGATCCCTTGAATTCAAACCTATTCCCTCCCTTCCTGTGACATGTCTGAATCCCATTTTTTACCCTGAGACATTTGGAGACTACACAGGCTGCCAGAAATAGTTTCCAAAATGACAAAGAAAACAAAACCAAAATGGGGGTGGACAGATGGTTCGTGGGGTTCAAACTATTCCCTTTAATGTCAGGAAGGATGGGTTTTTGATATATCTGTTATAGCAAGAGTTACAGAGTTTCTGCATACATATTTATTTAATTGGTTTCTATTCTATTTATTCACCTTTTTAAAGCAGGTTATAACCAACTGGTAAAACAAATATATATGATCCCTGACCTCTCCAGATTCCCTGAGATAGCCTTTTTCTGCTTCCCTCAAAAGGGTGACTTGCCTTCCAGGAGTGACAGTTCACCTTTTAAATAGTTTATACCTCCCCTCAAAATGTTTAACATAAAAATACCCATTCTTCAAAACCAGAAATGACTTCCAATGACATAAATGTGTGTGTGTGTGAAAAACTGAATCTGCAGTTAAGCTTGCCGGATTACTTATTCCTGTTTTCAGATACAGAATGCCTTTTCATACATATCAATTTTTGTAATATGGCTATAGTGGCAAACAGTAATACAGATTTTTAGTTGTCTTTATCTTAGTTTTGCTAGAAATTTAATTATTAATATGCTCAGTTTTTATGTGTGGTTTCAAATAGATTGAAATGAATAGATAGCCTGTCATTTTCTGAATGTTCTCCATTTATTACTCGATTTGCTGAACTCTTATGTAAAATTACTGGTCTCTTTTGACACTGTGTATGTGTGCATCTGTCTATGTATGCATCTACACACATGAACAAACATTGACTGCAATCCAACACCCCTTTAGCATAACATAAATATCTACGTGTGGGGATACACTACATGAGCCTTATGCAACCCTCATTCAGAATGCCATCATTGCATAACGCTTGTGAATGACCAGATGCTGTTGTAGTTGTACACAATACAAGATGCATAACTGCCATGCACAATATAGGATACATGGTTGCAGTGCACACTGTTCAACTGAAACGTAATGTGTGGTGCATAACTCAACAGACAATGTGCAGTGGATAACCACAACTTGCAAAGATAAGGCAAAGTAACATACTGTCTGCACAACACACTTTCACTGCTATCAGCGGAATACATCCATTGCACAATGGTGACTTTTTGGTCTCACGTTTGTAGCATGCATGCTTATGTCTCTAATTAGATGCCAGCAAATGTGTATCAGTTTCTGGATTTAAGGTTATCTTATGAATGTTGAACCATAGGTTCTCTGAGTTCCTGAGGTTTCTGAGCCTCCCAAACCATTCCAGCAAGTGGCTTGTGTTATATTGATTACTCATTTCTCTTTTAGATTCTACCCAGACATATTGTGGCCTCTTATACATTAGTTCTCCTTGTAAGGATCAGACTTGGACTTCAATAAACTATTTTTCCTCAATTTTACATGCTTGCTTTCTTCACTTGCCACTCAAAAGCCATGTGTGGTAGTCTTTAGTAGTGTAAATAACAATATGCTTTTAAAGCAAAACTGCTTTGAGTATAAAGAGCAGTAGAACAGCAAGAAATAGAGAAACCATGAGAAAGGACAGCTCTTCCTGTGTGCTATTTGCCATGCATCGCAAAATGCTGACCTGGACAGTCTTCTATGGATTTCCAGAGTGTTTTGAATTATGATTCTTTTGCCTGTATTCAGGCCAATGCATGGTGTTCACTACATTATTCTTCTAAAACAATTGTTTTCTTGGAAGGAAATTAATTACATGGCAGAGCAAGATTATTTCTGCAAGGGGGTGGTTGGGTTTCAGGCCTACAAGGACTAGTGCAAGGGTTCTATTGCTAGTCACAAAAGTGTGAAAATAACATATCCAAAGCAAATCCACATTTTATCTGAAACTGTGCCTGAGTTTAAGACGCCTCATAATATTATTGCACAAAAGCATATTTTCTAATATAAGTCAGTAACGCTATAACCAGTGAAGATTAGGTGAAGCTTTACCAGATTATATACTCCCAACTGTAAGAGGATTTGCCAGTGTGACAAATATGGTGTTTAGAAAAAAATTACATAGAAAAATATGCAAATGAAGCAGAATTACTCTTCTACAGTGTTGACTATAACATGAGTTATGTGGTATTTACAACTAGCAAATCGTGATAATTGAAGGTGTGACTTCTATATTATTTCAGTGTCTGAAGATTCTTCCAATACCGTTTAAACTGTTACTTTTGGCAATGGTTTAAAAATTCTTACCTTTTTGTTTGAAGTCATCAGTGAAAGATTCTGCTGGTTGTTTTCATGTTAGTCATTTGAATTTACTAGAGTTTCAGCTCTAGAGACAAATAGCTAATACCTTTCTGGTGTGTAAGGATGAAACTCCACATTTAAATATATTGTAAAACATTACAGAAATCTGTAATTATATTACTTTTAAAATAAAGCCTTCATCTATCCTAAGTTCGTTTGATGTCCCTTCCCTGCTGACTCTATTTTTTCCTTGTTCCCACTTTACATTAATGTGAAGAGACAGTTGAGTAAATGCACAATGAACTTCAAAACCTAGTAATTGTTTTTCAGAAAGAATGAAACTTGCGAATTAGATATGGATTGTAAAAGAACACCAGAGCTGATTAGTGTTCGTTAGGTTTGCCTGCTGGACCGTTCTGACACCTGTCTTCCAGCTTTCTCGATAAATGCCATGGCTGATCCCTCTATACTGCCAGTCACATGACAGCAAGCGAGAGCTTGTGGGTGGGAATTAAAAAGATTCCCAGTGAACCTTGTCAGGCTTAGCAATTCATGGAACTCGACATAAAAGGCAACGTTAAACAAAGATGAGTTGAATCCATTTACATGCAAACTCTAGTTATCTGTGTTTAAAATTAAAAGAGGGAGAAAGGGGGGGAATGGATGAATGTTTAAGGGGGTTACTATTTCTTCCTTTGTAAGCAGTGTAGATAATAAGGCTCTATCTAAGATGCTGGGGGTTGAGTGGGGAGTAAGCCAACTTTTGGGGGATTTGAAAAATTGCTTTTTCTTCTTTGTCATCTTCTTTTTAAAGAAATACCTGTTTTATCCTAAACCATCTGTTTGTATCTTGTTTACAGCACAGTATGTGTGTTTGTGCTTATTAATCATGCTTACACAAGTATCTTAATTACTCCCGGTGTAGCTGCTCTGTCTTGAACTCAGAAATTGACCTTTCCCTTTTTATTCCTTGAAATAATTAATCATACATAATCAACGACAGTGGGACACAAGGAGAGCCTACTGGTATTCAAAAAACCCTCCCCAATCCCGAGAAGAAAGGTAGACCAGAGTGACTCCACTGCCAGCAGTCAGATGTATCTTAATTAATGACACATGAGCCTCTGTGTTTGTGTGCATAACTTGCTACTGTTTTCTTCTTTCTACCTGTCCAGAACCTGCATTAATTTGCTGCCATAAAAATCATGTGGAACAATTACCCATACTAAAAATCAAGAGACAGTGAAGAAGACAGTTTTTTTGCAGTCTGCATATCTTCCTTGTTCTCCTTCTACTCCCATTATGCCTTTTCTTTGGTTTTAGGTAATAAGTTCTTTTTTTTTTTTACAAATATTCCATATTAAGGGTTGCAGGTGTCACCAGAGTATGCATATGTTTATGCAGTTATGCAAATTTCCAAAGAAACTATTTGCCAAATAAACACTTGTCATTTGCATTCTTCTGAGTTTTATCTTTAAGTAATGACCTAGGAAGTAATGGTGAAAGCATGATAGACTTTTTTAACAGGTGTGGTTATCAGCCACTAATTAGAGACTTAAAAGTTGTGGGCATTTTATTTTATTGTAGCGTGTCCTCTGTAAGTTCAAAGAAGTAACTGTGTTAGTCTCCTGCAGCATAAAAAGGAGAAAAGAAAGGGGGGGGAGATATGTCGCAGCACCTTTAAGAATATGTGTTTTTTTAATTTTGCATGGACTTCCGTGGATATAAACCCACTTCTTCAGATGCAATAGAGAGTGTTATTAATGCCTCAGGCATAAACCATATTTATATAATTGTGAGAGTGGAAGCGTAGGATCCAAAAAGATCCTAATCAGGACCCTTGTCCTGAATTTTCAAATGGCTGCATAAGGCGATGCAAGTCTTTTGGATTTTTACAGTGGTCAGTTAGTTCTTTTCCCCATACCCTTTCCTTCCTCCTGTTTATACTCCATGAATTCAGTATGCAGTCTGTGTTGATGATATGCATACTGTAATCACATCCTATGCTTCAGAAGTCATTTTTCCAGTGTTGATCAGGACCTGCTGCCTCTTCAGAAAAAAACCTAGAGGCAATGACAGTAGTAAACAGGACCATTTAATGTGTTGAGAGGACAGACATATTCCTTGTACACAAAATATCTTTAATACCCAGTACTCTGGATTGATCCCCCACCCAGACCCATGCCAAAAGCCACACAAGTACCTCCAGTCTAAAAAGAATGGGCCTCAAATTTAACCCCTTGAAGACTCAAGCTCTGTAAGGCCTTGTGTCATGCCCCCATGCCAGGATTGAGACAGGACCCTTCCCAACGTAGAGACACACATGGGACAATACTTACTGCAGCCGGTGTAGGTGAAAAAGGGAGAGGCTCTGAGACACAGAGCATTTATATAGTAAGGACACATCAATTAGTCAAACAGCTGGGGGAGGCTATCAGCACATTAAAAAAAGGGGATAGAGATGGGAAGAAACTGTTACAAAGAACTGATGTCATCAGTGGAAGCAGCATATCTCATGTTTGCACCCCTTGCTTGTGTTCCTGGAAAACCTGACCCTCGTCTTGTGTATGGACTTTGCTACTGGACAGTTCCTTTGAGTTTACTATAGAACTTGAACTGCAAAAACAATGGCCCTTCCCAGGGTATGCCGCAATCTTGCATTGTCCTGTCGCGATCCCAGGAAGGCCATTGCCAGGATAGCATTGAGACCTGAATGCTCCCCACTGTAGTGGTTGGCTGCTGGCAGATGGGTAGTGTTCAGGACACATTGCTCCTTTCCCCAGTACAACTGGCCTCTTCATTGACTGTAATGCAGAAGGAAGTGCTTGGTAGCACTTTCACCTTTCCCATACATCCACAGCTGGCAGGATTGTTACTCAAAGGGTTTTTTTTTTCTGGTAACGATTTGTAGTGCTTTCGCAATGGCTGAGGATCTGACAGCAGCTGGACTGCAACAACACCATGCAGTGGCACACATTATGGACCAGCAGCAATGCGTCCTCATGGCAGGATAGCACTGTGGTGCAGTAAGGGACAATGACTAGTAACTGACTAACAAACTATTATAAACTTTGCTTGTGGCTGCTGATAAAAGACTTTAACTGGAGAGCTATAAACCTTTGGCTGGCCGCTGGCGCAGGACACCTTGAAGGTAACAGTCCAAAATTGGTATTTGGTAAGGGGTGAAAGGTCGGCATTACAAAATAAAGGACCCAGGCTAGGTCCCTGACCCTTACATAATTCTGCAATTCCCAAACAGAGCATAAGGCCAGTTCATGAAGAGACCTATTGCTTCCTTTGCCCCTACCCCCCCATCTGCCTTAGAAGTACAAATCAGCAATATAGCGTGTTACCCAAAAATAATTAAATCCAATGCTCTGTCAGATACATCCCTTCTAGACAACACAACCAACTCACTAAACTGCAAGGTACCAAAAATGGCAATCAAAGAACCCGTGTAAAACAAAATGGCCTTGTAATCAGAGGATAAAATGGCTAGTGAAGTACATCACAGCCCCTTAAGAACATCAGGTGACAATGGTTTGCACCTGTCAGACACCTTGACCCACTCACAAGACCATCTCTTCAGTGTCTTGTGAATTCTAAAGTTGCGTGTCCTGGTACTCCTGTGCTCTGAAAGCAAAGACCAGCGTTGACAACCTAGCCTGAATGACTGTGAAGCTCAGCCCTTCCTCCTAAGGTGTACACAGAACTGTAAAATGTGGAAAACAGTGATTAGTCAAAGAGTTGAAAGCCCCTCTGATATGGATATCATCAGAGCTAATCAGACACTGAAGAATACTCAGTGACTCACCCACCCAAGCCAAAAGACTAATTGTCTTTGACCTTAGAAAGAGGAATTGGTAAAAGCAAAACACATCTGAGGAGCTATGCCAGAGAAACTTTTATTGGATATATTTTTCTGTCATCAGTTCCCTCCTTCTAGTTGTAACAGCTTTAATCACAACAGAATCTATACTACATACCAGCATTTATTTCCAGGAACAGTTGGGCCTGACTGTCCCTTACAGTATGAATTTCCCTAAATTACATTAGAAAATTAAACTCCTAGATAATAATAATTGAAGAGATCTCTGTCTACGGTGAATCTGATTCATTTGCGCTAGCCTGATTTATATGAGGATCAATGCAGCACTTGGATAAAATAGGAGGGCATGCTTTTCTAGCCTGTTTTCAGTTCTCTGAACCTGAACTCCCTGTGTCGTTAGTATAAGTTTGGTAAGGTTAATTCAGAAGAGGAGATCAAATTTAAGTGCCCTTGCTGAATTTTTAAATCCAACACTTATGCTAGTTGTGTAGGTAGCTGAATTATTTTGAGGATTATCACAAACATTGATCTGTCCTTCACATTATGTTTGATGCCTGAGCTAAACCCAAGGAGATGATAGCCTTAGTGTGGTGTCACTTTTGTCACTTGAAAGCCTAGTCAGTCAACTGCATCTTGAAAAGACTCTAGAATAACAAAGAACTGATAGCTTTTAAACTTGGCTTTAACCTTCAGAGACTAATAATTTATTATTCCTTGTTATGCATCAGTACCTTTTTTTTTTTGTTAACAATACATCACTTTTAATGTGGGTGACTTGATTTTTGTAATATAAAGCATCCATAAATAGTCTGAAAAGAAAAGAGTAGCTAAGTACTTTTATGGTTGGCAATATGAATGCTACTCTTCGTGCAATTCATCAGTCTTTTATCTGCATAAATTATTGTAATTAAATGAAAAAGATCTGATGCAAAGTACATTTCAGTATCTTTTTTTATAGCTGTAAAGGCAGATGAAAAATTACATGGATTTTTTTTTTTTGGTAAGGCAGCTCTGTTCAACAGGCAAACTGAAGAAATACTTGCACACTGATAAAATGCTAACTTATATTTTCCCACTCGGCAATGTTAATGATTGGGCAGTTATATTTATGGCATAACTACATAACTTCCATGTACATTGTTCAGTTAGAGTTGTACACTCTAAAATGTAAAGCAGGGCTATTCAAGTTTCCCTTTGGTGTGTTTCCATAAAACAGGAAGACAACTGCCTGTACTTCTGAAAGTGCCAAACTGAAATTTAATCCAAATAGGAATAGGTGCTCTTAGTCAAAGCAGACCAGGGAACAGCAATTCAGTCTGTGTTCAATGGAGTTAATAGTCCCTCTGAAGGCACATGTTTGTAATCTGGGTGCATCCTGGACTCAGTGTTGAACCTGGAGGCCGAGGTTCCTGTGATGGCCAGAAGTGCTTTTGTATACTTAAAGCTTGTGCACAACTGCATCTATTCATTGAGATGTCTGGTCTGGCCATGATGGTACATGCCTGGGTTCCATCCAGTTTGGATTAATGCAATACACTCTACATGTGGTTGCCTTTGAAGAGTGTTCGGAGACTTCAGTTGGTTCAAAGACCTGTACGCAGAGTATTAATTGGGGCAGGTTACAGGGACCATACTACTCCCCTGTTAAAAATACTCCACTGGCTTCCAATTTGGAGTGCTGGTTATGACCAATAAAACCCTATATGGCAGTGGTTCTCAACCTTCCTAATGCTGCGACCCCTTAATACAGTTCCTCATGTTGTGGTGACCCCCAACCATAAAATCATTTTTGTTATTATTTATTTGTTAGTTAGTTAGTTAGTTAGTTAGTTATTTCCACCATCAAATAGATTGGAAACACTGCCCTAAATTACTGCTCTGGATAGACTTCTAATGCCTAAACACTTGTAACCCTCCCCCCCTTTTTTAAGCACAGAAAGCGTCCATCAATGCCAGAATTAAGGCAGTAGTTCTACTTCTGAATGTTGGGTTTCCACAGTTCAAACAGCCAGTCACTCCCAAAGGCATTGCCGAAACAGCCCACATTTTACACGAGGCGCAGGGAGAAAGGGACAGGGAGAGAGGAAAGATGGCAGCAGCATAAGCAGACGCGTTTTGTTTCACTCCCTCCCTCCCTTAAAGGGAGTGCGGACGCTGAACATACAAAAAGCGAGGAATGCAAGACAGTCAGGGCGAAGAACACAACACGTGTGTGTGGCAAGCGCCAAGGGTCCACGCACAACAAAAGCGAGAGGAGAAAGTCATCCTGGCTATTTCTGCACTAGACTGTTATAGCGCTATTACCATCCTATGGAATCCTGGGGTTTGCAGGTCTCCTCTCCTCACTTCTGCCTTAACGCTCTGGCTCCAGCTCTCTCCTCTCGGTGTCCTCACCTCTGCCTTAACATTCAGGCTCCAGCTCTCTCCTCCCGCTCTCCGCACCTCCGGCTCCACCTCAGGCTCCTCCAGTGCTTTCCCACCAGGCAGGGAAAGACGGGGAAATGCCCAGCATGCCTCCTCTCCCCTCCTCCCAGCGCAGGGGTCTCAGAAGCACTGCTCCCATTGGCTGTGAGGCCACCTTCTTTTAAAAGGCGGGGCAGGATTGAGGAGCGGCGACCCCTGTGAAATGGTCATTCAACCCCCAAAGGGGTCCCGACCCCCAGGTTGAGAACCACTGCTATATGGTTCAGGTCCAGGCTGTCTGGCAGGCCATATCACCCTATATGAGCCTCCCTGGCCCCTGAGAACATCAGAAGAGGACCTTCTCTCAATCCCACTACTGTTGCAAGCATTACTGGTGGAAATGTGAGAAAGGACCTTTTTAGTGACTGCTGCTAGACTTCAAGAGCTTTATCGCATGAGGGAGGTAAATCATACTTACAGCAGAGTAACAGCATCTTTGATGTTTCCGTTAATGATCTCCTTTGTAAAAGAAATACTTTCCAAATGGTCTCCAACCAGGAGAACAACAGAAGAGGAACCATGTCATGTGATAAGCCCCAGCCAAAGATGCTATTATCTTGCTGTAAGCATGTTTTATCTGCCTTGTGTGATAAAGCCCTAGAGCTCCTTTGCCTGTCCTTGCTGTCTTTCTGTTAGCAAGTGAAAATCTTTTTATAACAATTTTTTTTTAAACAGAAAGTTTTTGAAGAACTTTAAAGAATGCATTGTGGGTTTTGTATAATTTTAAACTGAACTGCTTTTGTTTGCTTTTTATCTTTTGAATTGGATTTTTTTTTAACTGGAGGTTTGAATTTTGAATTTTGAGTAGTTTACTTCTGTTAATGTTCACTTTTTGTATGTTTTCAATTGTGCTGTTCTTTTAAACATGTTTAGCTTTTAGTAGCCAAACATGATTTCTACTAGCCAGCCTGAAAACAATAAAAGAGAATACATGCAGTATCTTTCTGCTTTCACCTAGCAAATAATAACCTGTCTTTCCCATATAATTAAACTACGTCCCATAACATGTGGCTTTAAAGCCAGATCTATGAACCAATTATAGAATAAGTTATACATTTTTAAATGGAGCTAATAGGTCAAAAGAATGGAATGAAACAGACAACACCTGGGGTAGGGGGAGCTCTCAGTAATGAGGACTCTATAACCAAAAAGCCTTGCTGGTTTTGTCAGTGCTTAAGCTTATAATGGCACTAAAAGCAGAGAGGGCCAAATCTTACTGACTGAAAGATAAATTGTGAAAAACACTGACAGCTGAAATGAATGAATATGAATAGGACACATTTAGTGTCACTGTCAATATGGCATCCTTTTAGAAATTACATGTGCCTGTGTAATGTTCTAGCAAATACTTTTCTCTTGTTATTCATTCCTCCCTCTTCTATTACCACATTCTTGCAGTGAGTTTCCTCTCCTATATCACAACCTGGAACTGTTGCCTCCTCCTGTTTCAATGCTATTAATTTAAATCCTATTTGCCAGAGCCATACTTTCTTCATTTGATTAGGATGAGACACGAAAGATTCATCAGAATATTGGCAATTCTATTCTGGGCCACTTTGTGAACCTTGTGCTTTTGCTTTTCTCCAGTCATTTTCAAAATGGAAGCTGAAATACTGCAAATTTTGTTACAGGAATTGATCTTGGGAGGGGAGGGGAGGAAATTGAACATCTAAATCTCTTAGAAATGAGGCAGATATCATGTTCAAGCATAGGTAGTCTTACCCCCGCCTTTTCTTTTGCTCTGAAATAGTAGTATTTGCAGAAAACCCAGCTACAAGTGGGTAAAAGCAGAAGGCCACTGCTTAGTTTTAGTTGAGAAAACATAGCCACCTTGTGCTTTTACTTTTCTTCATACATTTTTAAGAATAAATGTAAGTGAAGAAATGTATCTCCTTCAGAATTCGTCCTTCATGTATCCTCCCAATCCATAAAGAGAGAATTAGGCTGTGGGTGTTAATGCCAGCCTGCTGTTCCCTTCCCTTGAAGCTCTACCCACAGTCTTTGCATGTGAAGGTTGAAAATCTGAAAGAGGACTTTCCCAATGTTTGGAAGAGTGTGCTCATCCTCCACATGATCAGGAACCTCCATCCTGGCTGCTGTTATTTTAATAGGTATGATAATTGCATTTATTTGGAATATTTTAGGATGGTTTAGTTATATCCACAGTGCTCTTTGTTGTTAGCACAGTGTTGCTGAGCTTTACTTAATCCCTTAGAAACAGCTATTATATATTTGTGAATGAAGACAGAAACATATCAACTAACTTATAGGCTTAGTACTGGTAAATATTTATCCAGCTGTTGTAGCCCCAGTCAGGTGTTACAGTTACAAGTAAGATGAACTTGGACTTACTACTGTTTCCAGTTCTGTTAGACAAATGTTTAATAGTGCCACATTTGTAACTACTGATTACTAACAACATGGGCTTATTAGAGAGTTAAAAGATCTTTCATATGAATGCAGGTCGACACCACACAGCATGAGGTACTGTAGGGGAGGACCTGTCTTTGCTGGTTTCCAGTGGAGGAGAGGCCAATGATGACTGCATCAGGCTCAGTTGTGACGCCAAGTGTGAAGGGGGCAGAGCTAGAGGGTTCATAAGCTCTCTCTCCACCCCCTTCGCTCTCTCTTGGGACAACACTTTGACCTTCTCTTGCCTCTGGTACAGGGTGAGCTTTGGTGGTCAGTTTGGGCCCAGATAGGAATTTTTTTCCCTTTTAACTGTATCTGGGGGATTTTGAGAATTGGCTAAGCATGGTCTTTAAATAGGAGTTCACTTGGTAGGTAGTGGGGGGAGAAAATAAAAGTTACAGTGAACATCTTGGTACCTTTTTGGTGAAATGGAGGGCTCTGAAACTAACGCTTTTCTTTAAGTCCTGTGACTTAAAGGAAATGAGGAAGGAGACCACCCTTCCGGCTGGTCTGGGGGGCTTTGCCCTCACTTAAGACCCAGTGTAAATCAAAACATTGGGATTTTACTTGACTACAACTTATTTTAAGAAACAAGTCTCAAACAATAACTGTTATATAAATAAAATGATTTATCCAAAGAAGTGATTTTAGTTACATTTTTTCAACCTCAAACCCCTTGTGAATAAATCTTGCCAAGAAAACCCCACAATAGGTTCACTTTAGTGTTATCATAATTCAGAAGCAGCTCGAAGGCACATAACAAGAAGAATGGGTATCCACATTTTAATGAATCATATGCATATCTTTACTATCTGAGACAAACTATATGAATGTGCAAAAAAACAGGAAACTTTGGAAGTTATCTGCTTTGTGACTGCCAGCATTTACATGTTAAAAGAAATATGGGTTATACTGCCAACTGTCCTTTGTACCTTTGTGTATATTTTTTAAGGAAATGTTATATTACCCTCTTGAATCTTGTGCCATCTTTTGTTGTTCCCATTTAGCATCTTTCAAAGATGGGTTTTAGTTTGGAACTTTATCCACATCTTTTGAGAAGAATGGCCTACCATAAATTCTTGTTCACATGTATAAAGCTGATTTGTGTCCCTGTAGTAATAAGACTAGGTCTCAACAACAAGAACAACAATAGAAGAAATTTGAAAGATCCTTTTGTGTGTATACTAACATCTCTTACCATTGCATCTAGAAGAATTTTTCTTTGATGTTATTATGCCACATCCAAACATTATTAAACACAATACTGGAAAGAGAATTTGGTGGGGTTGCAGAAGAAAAACCAGTAAGAAAGGGCAATTTCCTTTGGGATTGCTTAATTTAGATTAATTTAAATTTTATTTATTAAAAACAAAATTAATAGGACTTTTAGTCTCAGAGTTCTAAAATGTAAATTCTTGGATTTTTTTTTTTAAAAACTGGTTGCTTAGGTCTGAGATGCCATTCTGTGAAGATTGTTGAACTTTATTCTTGGGTTTATGGTCTGTGGCTCATGGCTCTGGGATTGAAAGTACTGCCTGATGACCTTTTATCATACAACCAGACTGCCTCATTCATTGCATTTTGTGATGCTAAGACCAGACAATGTGGATGTTACTTTCCACATGTAACTGTCTCATGTTTTCCTTCCAGTTCTTTTGTCTCCTCTCCCCACTAATATTATAAGGAGGAATAAACATAGTGTACCCCACAGTGTGTTTTGATGGGTTCCCCAGCAAGTTTTCTATCAGTAACCTGCCTGTCTCCTATCAACATGGCTTTGACAATAGGAAACAATCTCAAGAAAAGTGTGCATTTCGTTCTATTCAGAAAAGTTGCTGCTACTTTTCTGCCTAAGTACTGATCCAGCAGGAGCCCAGAAGGTTTGGGGCCTGAGTACTCTGAAGGCACTAGATCCTGTTTGATCTTGGAAGCTCAGTAGAGTCAGTTCTGGTTAGTTATTTGATGGGAGACTGCCAGTGAATACCAGGTCCTTTAGGTTATATTTCAAATGAAGGAACTGGTGAAGCCACCACTGAGTATATTTTGAAAAAAAAAAAACACTATTAAAAATTCATGAGTTTGCCGTAAGTCAACAGGTGACTTGAAGGCATGTAGCAATAGCAATAGCATGTGTATTTCTATACCGCTTATCAGCTAAGTGCTCTCTAAGTGGTTTACAATGTGTTAGCTAATTGCCCCCAACAAGCTGGGTACTCATTTTACCAACCTGTGGAAGGATGGGAGGCTGAGTCAACCTGGAGCCCAGCAGGATGGAACTCACAACCTTGTGGCTACAGTACCAGCATTTAACCACTGTGCCACCAGGGCTCTGCATGTACAGAAAGTTTGACTATCCTTGGTAACCAACCCAACATTGGCCTTGTCAAAAGCCTGATTTCTCTCCAAAAGACAGAGGAAGCCTGTCTGCGATAAGATGCTGAATTCTAGAGGTGCTCAGAGGGCAACTAAGAAGATGTGGCAGCTCTCACATTGTTATCAGTTCCAAGGTGAACAGCAAGGCAGGCCCTTACCGGTGCAGTTAGTCTGCAATTGTTTTGATAGATCAAGTTACCTAAAGGCTTTCAAACTATCTCCAAACCAAAGCATGGGAGCAAGAGTCTCCACTCTTGTCTAGATTTCGGAAAAGAGTGGGAACTCCCTCCAGATCACAATTAAAGGAGCAGTGGTGAGTATGATTGTGGATTCCTGTGTTTCAGAATCATAAATAATTTGTGATATTTTGATACAAACAGTCATGTCATGATGAGAACCACATTAAATCTAAAAAAGTATGTACTGCACTAGTCTGTCAGCAGCATTGACTGATTTACCTGTATCAGTTCACTTCAGAAGCCTGTACTGTTCATCTTCTTTTTATGAAGTAATTTGATTTTTTTATTTATTTATATAAGTAATAGTAGAGTTTGGCAACTGGATATATAACAGACTTGCTGTCTGTTTTCTGTTCATTTGTTTGCTCTTGTTAGAGTCATCAAAATGTTGACAGCTGCATAACTCTTTTTAAAGTATTCACATCCTGACAGATATTACGGATATTCGTCATTTTACTTACAGTAAGTGACAGCTAAATTAGCTTTATGCTGTGTTGGAGGATATTTCCAATGTAGTGAGCCCAGTCATATTTGGATTGAATTTCTCCAGTGTGCAGCTGATTTCAAGTGGTTATTAAGTAGCAAGTTGTGCAGACTCAAACAAAGTGTAAAGGAAGTCTGGAAGAGCATCATTGTCCTTTGTGCAATGTTGTCCTTTTGGTACATTCTTGTGTCAATATACTGATGTTCCAAATCAGAGTTTTGCTGGAGATCAAATCTGAAACTTAAGAAAAGGAAGAAAGAAACCACTGCTTATTCAGAATTGCATTAAGGACCTAGAAAATGTGCCATATCCTAAAGCTTGCTTTGTGGGAAAATAATCCTGAAAATATTTCAAATTGTTTCTGAGCCCAGTTCACTGTGCGAATTTTAAGCTGTGACGTTCGGAGTGGTCTGAGTTTAGATTATCTCTGGGAATCCTTTGATGAGGGTACCTCTCCCCTCAGTGTTAGTTCTAGATAGATTCCTAGTAAGAAATAGATTAGATAGAAAGGAATAGAATGGATTCCCAGTAAAGGAATCTAGGCAAAGGCGGTTCACTTCTACCAATCTATTTCATAACGTATTGTCTTGTTTTAATCATTTGTGTACTGTTTACAATATAGACATCATCATATTCATACTTAATAAATATGAATAAGTCCAAATGAACTCAAACCCAAATTTTAAACAGTAGCCCACTTGAGTCAGCCTTTCATTTGCAGCCCTCTTTCTCCTGCATTTTCATCTGCTAGTTTATGAAGATAAGTTGAATCTTTCCTTCACTTACTGCCTCTCCAAGACATTCTAAAGAAAATAGTTGCCTGTCACTTTCAGATAGAAAATTACTGGAGGTTCAGCGCTTTAAAAAAGGAATTAGTCAGACACACCTTATTTACCCCCAAATCCAGACAGCATTGATAATGGAGTCTACTTTCCTTTTTATTCTTCACTTCTTGTTCCTGATGGCAGGTGCCTCACACTTCAGGTCTTCATTGATCACATGCAGGAATGCCCTTATTTCAAAATTATTAAAAACATATAGCTCATGTTAGTTCACTAGCTCCAAACTGAAAGTCTGCAAACTGAAAAGTAGGATATACATATTGGTAATAGATAAAATACAAAAATAGTGTGTAAATTTTCTGCATGCAGAGAGGTTTTTTTCCCCTCACAGCAGAGCATTTAGAAAAGGGATAGGAGCTCCCTACACTTAAGTAGTGCAAAAATTTGAAAAGGTATCAGGTCTTAAAATTAATATGTGAAAATCTGAGATAATGTTTTTCAATACTAAATGGCAGGAACAAAAGAGAATACAGAGTATAATGGAATTAAGATTAGGAGTTAAGAAAATGTAGTAGTTGGGAGTATACATAATGACTAATGTTAACAACATGATCCAAGGTAATTATAATCAGCTTTGGGGAAAAAATCTAATCTGATATCTAAATGGTCTCCTAAAAAATGGAGTATCCTTACTAGAATAAGAGTCTTTAAAATGATGTTGTTCCCAAAATTATTATCTCTTTCCAAACAATTCCAGAAATAATCCTCTTAAATGTGATTAGAAAATGGGATAAGAGTATTAAGGATTGGATTAAAACATTATTCTACTTGCCTCAAGAGAAAGAAAGTTGGGGAGTTCAATCTTTAGAATTATATTTTGAATTTTCTCAAATTGTTAAAATACTAGATTTTGAATATGCAAGGGAAAAAATGGATTAGAATTGAAAAGTACTTTAATAATGTGAATTATATATCTGTATTTCAAATGAAACCAATGAGTGAGAAGAACTTGGATGGGAAGAAAGGCCCCTCTTCCCATCCAAGTTCGAAGTATGGAATAAATAGTCTAAAGATATAAAAATAGAAAATTTAAAATGATGTCAGATAGAATGCTTAAATAAAAGTGGAAAACATGAATTAGGAAGAATCATTAGTGAAATAAAAGATAAAGGATACAGAATTATAAGTGAGTTCTTTAAAGAAACAAGGAAACTGATGGGCATTGAAAAATTAACCGAATTAGTTGGCAAGAAATATTTACTCCATTTAGTGGCAATAGGAAGAAGCTTACAAGAAATAGGTGATAACTTTGACAGGTAATTTTCAAAAAAAGGATTAGAGTGAAAAGGAGGTAATTTTGAAAAGGAGGTAATTTTGAAAAGAAGTATTAGAGTGAAAAAAGAGTTAATAGGTTTGGCGTATAAGCTTTCTCTGGAGAAACAATTTAGAATGAAGGAAAGTCTGGTTGGAATATGGGAGAAAAATCTGAGGATAAATATAAATGAAAGAACACTTTGGATCTTGCAGATAAGCAAAATTAAAAATATAAAGGTTAGAATACAACAACTAAAATTAATTAGTAAGTGGTACAAAACCTCATGTCAGTTCTAAATGATAAATAAAAATCTTTCATCAAATTGCTGGCATGGATTTGGGCAGAAAGGGACATATATTCATATGTGGCGGGAGTACCACATATGGTTAGACATTATCCAAGCGAAAGCAAAACAATGGGGAGAAAGCTCAAATTTAATAAAGAGATCTGCTTAACTTTGAATCTAAGAAAATTGGGACTATCAGAAGAGTACATAATAATAATAATAATAATAATAATAATAATAATAATAAATTAAGAGCGGTACATGTGGTAATCGCATCAGGATGGAAAAATAAAGTGTTGGGATAAAAAAAAAATTGGATGCATTATGTAGCGGAATCGCTCTTATTCAATTTTCTAAGGGAAAGTAAAGGGAAATATAATGGGCAAACGAAACAAACTGGTGGGATAATAGGGGCCTCTGAATTGAAAAGGTCAAAGGTGAAAAGGGATACAAAGAAGTGAGACAAGCTACTGATAAAATATTCCACATTTTGGGTAATGGTTACTAAAATTTCACTTTAAAGCCATCGGTGGGGATTGAGGAAGGGTGGAAGGGGAGACGGTTGGAATTATAGAAAAAATATTATAATGTGTAATATGTAATGTGCTATAATATTGTATGTTTAAAATTTTTAATTCAAGCCATTTTCTCTTATGGAAGAAGGCACAGACTCTCTGTTTAGGTTTCTGAAGAAACAAATACCAGTTATTAATAAAAACTTTTTAATAAGTAGTGTTGCTGTAATACTTTTTTAAAGATAAGAATATTTCCAATATTGTTACTTAAAAAACCCCTAATATAATAACTAGAAACTTCAGTACTTTTTGTAGTGCAACCAGTAACATTATTTTGCTATACTTAAGAATATTGCTTCTTTTGGCCTCATCATGGTGGTTTTGGGTCATTTGTCTGTTTTGTTTTAATCTAAAAACTAACTACAATTGTCAGGTCAGGAACATCTCAAGCTCTAAGATACAGCATCAGAACTATGAATGACTTTTGGTGATCATTAAACAGGATAAAAAAGGCATCAGCAACAGTTCTCAGAGCTTATCATTCCAATAAAATACAAAGTCTAGCCTATTTTCTAACACCTTTGAAGACTCTTCCTTAAACAACAGGTGGGACTTGTAGTCCAGCCAAAGAATTTCTTCCAAGCACAACTTTACACAGAATCCTCCCCTAAGTTTCCCAGCTCTGTTTTTAACACTTCTCCAAACACTGCTTGATAATCGAAAGGAAATTTCCCAAACAAAAAGGTTTTCCAAACTCTGCTTTTAATGAATTTCTCCCCTTCACCAAATGCCTCTTACAGGGCACATTTTCTTTCCTTGTTTCTTTCTTTTTAAAAACAAATTGTGGAATCCTCCCTTACAATAATAATAACCAAGATTATAATAATTACAAAATATTTAGAGGAGGAATAAGAAGAGGAGTTGAGATGATGATGATGATAAATTTGCAGTTAAGAAATGCTGAGAATCTAACATGTCCCAGTGATTTTTTTCAAAAGCTTTGAGGAGGAGAAGGAAGAAGAAGGAAGTTGATGACTGTAGCTAGTAAAAGTGCAGTAGAAGGAAGAGGAAGATGGGAGGGATTTGATGGGGAAGGATGAAGAAGAAAATTTAGCCAGGAAAATTGGAGAATGGCAAGAAAAAGAGGAGGAAGGGAGAAGATAACTGCAATTAGGAGATGGTAGGTGGGGAGAGAAGGAGAAGATCATCATGAAATGTGGGGTTGGGAGGGGGAAGTAGAAAGGACAGGAGAGAAGGAAAGGAAATAACATGTAGCTGGAAATGGAAGAAGGAAAAAAAGAAAAAGTGACTAGGGAATGATGGAGAACATGAGAATAGACTGGATGTGTGTGCATGGTGGGTGGTGGAGGGCAAAGTGAAAGATGGTAAAATAGAAATACAGAGACAGAAGGAAGGCATGGAGAAAACATTTACCAAAGAGTTGTGGGGTGGAAAGGAAAATGAATGAGAGAGAAAGAAAGAGAGAGAAAAACCAAGTGCCTAAGCGGAGCTGAAGAACAAAGGCATTAGTAATCCCCCGCTTTTTTTTTTTTTGCTAGTAAGTGTACAACCTATATGCATCTTAGAACAAGATAAAAGATTGTATTGTACTGCAGCTGCATCCATTTATGGTAGAGTAAGGCTAGTGGGAACAAAACCATTAACCATAAAAGAAAAAAAAAGACACAAAACATCAGCCCTGTAGTACCATATTCAAAAACTCCTATTGCAGCTCAGTATTTTCCCATGCTGACTGCTCCCTCTTGTTAAGTACTAGTTCTGGCTTGCAAAATGTTTGGAAATTTCCCTTTCTCCAAAATCAATTAAATCTTTAACTGTGCATACTTAATTAATAATAATTAGTTGGGGATAACTGAATTTTTTTTTTAATATTGCAAAATTTAGGTGAATATATAATTCTATAGGGGTGGGTCATTCTAGAGAGCATTCTTTAGAAAACAATAAAATACAGATCTTTGTGGGAAAACTTAGCAAGTTGCAGAAATTTGACAACTGCTTTTACTTTTTAAATAAAACTAATGTTTACTGTATAAAAATGTGTAATGCATATAAATTTTTAAGGAGTGGTCTGACATTCTGAAGCTCTCCTATGGTTACATTAATATCACTAAAGGTAGGGATTTACCAAAGAGGTAAAATGGTAGTATGTAAAGTGCTTAGGATCACAATCTTATTCCATCTGCGTACAAGGCTGAGCTTCTTTCAGGTTAGACAGGAAAATTATATAGCTTATTTAGTTCACTCTAAAAACAATAATGGGACCTATTCAGATTTTATCTCTAATTTTACTTGGTTGTTGAGCAGTATTAATAATGCTGTCATAAACTACACTAAAGAGGTGCTCATAGGATTTCCGAGGCTTTAGTATGGAATAAATATTCCTCTGGAATCGGAGAGCAGAACATGCAGTTGTTTTACTCTGGGTTATTTGACTGTGTCTGGAACATAACAGTATTTGTATCATATAACACTTTTGGCAAAATTAACAAGTTCAGTACTCCTAAATGGTTTCATAGAAATTTGCTGTGATGCTGGATAGGAATGATCATGTACAACAAGATCCATCATGCTTTACTACACAGTTAATTCTTCATCATCTTATAAGAACATAGCATCTGACAGTAATTTTGCAGAAATAATGGCATATTTAAATTAAGGATGTTAAAAGTATGCTGTAGGCTGCTGTCCATGAGGCAGCAGTATTTCTCTTGTCCTCTGGCTTCCTCAATCCTTGCAAATCTAGGTCACAAGCAATTCAACATGGCAACCAAGTCATGTAAATTAAGTCTTCTTGAATTAACTAATTGTTCAGAAAACAGTTTCTTCTTTTCATATTTGTTCTGCATTTGAAGATATATTTTTTTTTTGCAAGCATGAAGAATCTTCACTTACAAGAACATACAGGAATTGGATAACACTCCAATTTAATCAGTTTAAACCAAAAACCTCAGGTGAAAAATACCGTAGTTGTAATTGTAATGACCTTGCTAAAATTACTTTTTTCGTTTGTTTTTTGGTAGAGAAGCTAGTTCCACAACTGTTGTCCAGTCACTGAGAAGACCTTGCTTTAACTGTGCAATAAATTACCTTGAGGCTTGACTTTTCTGTTTAAAATGTTACTTCATAAACTATACAGATATTTTAGAACAGAAAGAACAATTACCAAATGTCTATGTTATACCTTACAGCTATTATCTTGAAAAATGCTTTTTGAGTTTGAAATATGTTGGGGAATAAATTGTCTTTTACTATGGAAACGACGTTATTATAGGGTCTTTCCAGAAACAAAAAAGGGTCTTGTAGCAGTGTAGAGTAAAGGATTTATTGTGGGATTTTTATCCAGCAAGAGACTGTCATGGCTCATTCTCCAGGAAAAATTCTTACAACTTCCTCAAGCTTTTAACATATCAACTTTGCCCTCCAGTCTTAGTTTTCTTTATAAAACATATAAAAATAACATTGCTTAAAAATTACTTGTGTATAATCAAACACATGGTTTGATGGAGAGTTAGAAGATGGAACAAGTGGCAGCAGTTAATAGTGATGCAGGAAGAGATGTGATGTGGAAAAAATTTTTTAACAAACAGGAAATCACCATATATACATACTGTTCCTAAACTCTTGTAGAGTAACATGCACACAAACACTTAGTAAGTACAGGCATGCAAAGATTGCTGACTATAACAGCTTAGACCATAGTGAGATGATTGTTGGACAACAGGTTCCATTAGGTTTAAGTGCCTGGTTTGATGGATATGAGTGAAAACTGCCCAGTTTGAGATCTTCAAGACTGCTAAGCAAAATAACTGTATGAAATGGCATAAAACAGGCCTTTACGTTGATGCATTGAATCCATCAGCCATTTATGTGAACCTACTGAGGGCACAGGGATTATCCTGGATTTCCTTTCTACCTGAGGCTTCAAAAGCAGGATGTTTGTCAGACTCTTGCACACAAAGAAAACCTGGAGTTGACAGTAGGTTTGGTGGGCTACACACAGCTGATAATGCACAAATTATTCAGGTCTTCATTATGATTAGTTGTAAAATCACTTCTTCTCATTTATCAGCACAGTGACTAATGAATGAAATCCCAACAATCTGGTGAAAAGCTAGAGGTCCACCTACTTCCTACAGCTCAGAATGAACCCAGCATGCAGCCCTTTTAACACTGACACACTATTTAAGCTCACTTTCCTTTGACAATGATAGAATGTGTGTGTTTCTGTTGAGCCCCTAGACATAATTTTAATTATTTTAAATGTTTATCTGTGTTTCAAGCTTGCTGTACCATCTGAAGTCACTTAGTGATGGGTGTCCCTAAGAAGCTTTGCATTCAGTACAGTTTGAAGTCAGGAGGAAATAATCCAATGGTCATCATTATAGGGCTGCCCCTTCTACCAAGCTGCTCCCTCTCACCATAGAATTCATAGACTACTATCTCAGGGCTGAAGGTGTGGGTGATGGCAGTGGGTTTGGTTAAGATTCCCAGCGGTTGTGGCTTTGCTGAAATGGATCAGTTACAATATGTCTAGCTCTGCAAGTTGCACAACTTTGAAGACTTTGGCCTGTCAAACTAAGGCCCATTTCAACTTGCATGAGTCAGGGGACTTTCTTTTTTCTAAAGGAAGAAAGGAAGGAGGGAGGGAGGGAAGGAAGCTAAACAGCTGATATTAGTGAGGTGATAAGTTTACAGAAAGTTGGCTGGAACTTGATAGCAGCCTGACATGGGCTCAGGCTCTCCCAGCAGGATACTGCGTTAGTGAGGGAATGTAGACAAGGAGCTAACTAGTTTACCTATTAGGAAGCTGAACCACATTGAGTGTGTATCTGAGCCTGAAGACCAGGGGGATTCTGGGGATTCTGTTAGTGTGCTGTCCACCCTGCTGCCTATAGACTTCTGGTCTGTGTTCATGGAACTTGTCTCAAAGTGGGTGCTGGAGTTGCCCAGACTTTTGATCTTGGCCAGTTCAACATCCCATTTGAAATTAGTCTGACAGATACAGCTCAGGAGTTCATGGCATACATATCCAACTGGTTTCAGGGCCCATATATTTGGCAGGTCACACACCCCTGATGCAGTTTTCATCTTGGAACACATGGATCTGTGAGTGGATGTGATTAATATCTTTGAGTTGCATGGAGAGATCATTTTCCAGTTTGTATCATGACTACTGTCTGTATCTGCAGGGGTGGTGGACCTATTAAGATGGTCTCCCCATAAAGACTAATGGATCCGTCTGGATTCCAGAAAGGCTGAGATGGTTGCATGACTGCTACCTGCAAAAATCCTTTTGAAATCCTGGTTAAATAAGCTGCCAAAACATTAAATAGGCTATTGTGCCAATGAACGAACTTAGGCCTGCTTCAGATCAGGAGAATGTTGGTGAAGACAGGCAATACACACACACATACACACAGGACTTTAAATAATACGGTCATCAGTGCACACATTGATATATGCACTCATAAAATGTATCATCATAACTGTCATCTATTGTCAAAAAAAGTTTAGCGTTTGTTTGTTTGTTTGTTTGTTTTGGAGTAGCAAGTAGCTATTTCATAACCAGGTCTCTAGCAGACTTGAATAATATCCTATGTGCACATAGCTAGCATGGGAAGCTCTGCTGATCTGGTGGGTTGGAAAAGGGCCACTCAGCTGGACCAAGACATGTATTTCCTGTGGAGTGGAGTTCTGCTTTCAGGAAGTGGGTCTCATGCTACTGCATGGACAAAATCTTATTTACTATTGAGTGGAGTTTGCCAGGGCTTGGTGGAAGTGTTAAATAGTAAAATATTAAAATGTGCCAAACCCAAGGTAAAATACAGTGAAGAGATTTTACTGGCAAAGGTTGGTAGAAGCTTTACTTAAGATTCCAAGTTTAAACATTGTACGTGTTCTTCCGCCGTAACCCTTCCCAAATGATATATGTATAGACTAATATAAGAAAAAGTGAAAATGAGGGAGAAACTTTTACCACCTTTGTACCAGGCAAACTTTAAGAACAAAAGCAACAAACTTTAATACCAAGGATTTCACAATTAGGTAGTTAGAACTATTTACACTGAAATTGGTGAGATTGTATGAAATGTTTACAGGGTGTAATGTTCCCGAGCAAGGGGGTGGCTGATCTTTGCATCCCAGGTGATTTTATCTTCTCTTCAAATGATGTTCCGTGGCAGAAATTAAGGGAACATCAACTCCTACCTTCTATGAAAACTTGTCTTTGTCAGATACTTACAGTTTTAGTTAGATTATTTGTCTCTATTTAGAGATGCGGTGGTGATGTTTTCTAGTATTTCACTGGAATTGCTTTGAATGTTGCTTCTGTCTAGGACACTTTAGTTCACATCAGTGACTGCATGTTCCTTGTTAAACTTGAGATACCTGCTATCACAAAGGGGATTACAGCTGCCAGTTCTTCACAGTACTTTTAAAAATATGTTTATTTATTGTGTTTTCACACCTTTCTCAACTCACTTCCAGGAGTTGTCTATATAGTTATCTATATACAGTAGGTTTCTCAGGAAGTCACAAGGCCAGACATACTTAGGGTTAGCAGTAGAAAGAACTGTGTTGTATATTTGTTTAGTTTTGTGTCCCCACACCAGCCAGGATTTTAATTGGACTAATATTGCTGCTTCTTAATTTCTTATTCTGTTCTACTAACTGAAGGGTTTACATGTCCCAGCAGAAGTTATAATGCTTCAGTGAGGTGGCTCTCACAGAAAAATGTGGAGTGCTCATTACATGTTAGTACATGTATTTCTCCTATCTACCCACCCCAGCTTTGTACTTACAGTGCTAAAGTCACATGTTATGCCACTTGTTTTCATTTTCTGCTCAGTGGGCCTGCTACCTTGGGTCTGGCCTACTTGTGAACTTTAATATCTACCTTCTGATCACTTCCCTGTTTTCTACTTCAGCAGCAGCAGTGAGCACAGTTACTTCTAAAAAATGTCGCTGTTGCTATCTTTCAGATAGGAATGCTGCACTTGCATCCTTTGCATCCTGCACTTTGCATTCCTTGATGCAACACCCTTTTGCAACTGGGGAAATGCTTGCAGAGGCATACTTGCTCATATTCCAACTCCAGCACTGGATTCTGGTTGTGAGAATGGATTTGCACTGTGGAAGTGGAACTGAGTGTGGATGGACCTTTGACACCTGATCCAAACATTCTGGCAGAAGCTAGCATAGATGAGAACATAGTGTTATCTGTGCAGTCCTGTACTAGCGGGTTCACTATATATCTGCCAATGACCTACTTACTCTTTTCAAGGATGTAGAATGACAAAACCAACTGACAACTGGTTTTTATGTGTTCAAGTGGATGTTTATATACACCATCTGCTATATAACTGTGACTTATCATCAGTGCTTTTTTTGTATTTTTACAATCTTTTGACCATATCTCAAATCTGGTGACCACATCTCATTTTGAATCCACATGAATTTATTGAATTATATTAAAAAGAATTTCCAGACTGTTCTTATGACATATGGTGGCTAAGGTCAGTGTGAAATCACTGTCCCTTCCCCCTCACCTCCCCAGCTTTGATTGGCACCTTAATTAACTACTGACAACTTCTGAATTCTTTTGGGTTTTGTTCATTTGTTTCTGTGTAATTCAAATTATATTTTATGGTTGTATTTAGAATGATGTCCAAATTGGTGCTGTTTTATTAGATGCTGCTTTTTCTGTTTCTCAAAGTAGAAATGCAATGGTGGTACTTCTTTGTTCAATTTCTGGCAAGGTACTTGTTTGGGAAGCCCTTCTAGCAATTTTTACTGGTATGGTTTGCGGGTGGGGGCAGACTGGGAAGAATCCTTAATTAAAGTGCAAAGAATGAATCATTTTAATCTTTTTCTTTCTCATGGGCAGAGAGAGAGGAGTATTGCAAATAAGCTATATCCTCATTATATAGTATGTTGTGGTTGTCAGCTGTCTGTTGTCAAAGAACTACAATAAAGCTAAATGTTTGTGACATCTTGCCCAGTCAAGGTATGGAGAAAAGAAAAGAAAATCCTGCAGTGGAACTCACTGTATGATAACATGTGCTGGTTTACATTAGCTTATCCAATCACCTTTTTCCCATGTGCTTGGTGAAATTTGTTAAATTAATTCAGCTGCAATTAACAGATTTATGGGAAAGTACCCTGTTATCCTTTAATTGAAGAGCATAAAAACTACAGAACTGAGTCTGCTGGTTCTATTTGTGTAATAGGCAATCTATCTACGACAAGGTTTGATCGATGGAGTCGTATGATGCCCTTGCCTTGTTTTATATAGGCTGTCAGCTCTTAACTGGGACTGAAGTATCTGGGTAACAAAAATTGATATAATGACTTAATGCGCCTTATTCTCTTTGAGCTACATCAGTTTAGAGCACTTCTGAGAGAAAAATGTCTGGAAAATATCAGGGAGTCATTTATCAACCTGTTTTCATTAGCATACTGCCTAGGACTGGAAAGGATTTGAATTTTAAAAAAAAAGCAGGATGGTACAATTTATTTCAGGTCTCATATTTCTTGGATGAAAGGAGACTTCTAATAAAAGGAAATATGGAAAGATGCTTTTCTCGCTGTTCTTACTAAATAAAACCCGGGAAGAAATATCACTTTGAATTCATTATTAATAATGCAGTAAGCATATTGGTATTAAGTATAATTTAGTAAAATAAATGTATTTTTGGATTGTTTGTTTTGTTTTTTAGCACCTGAAAAAGATATCTGCATGAGATGTATGAACCCTAGGAAGGTTGCTGGGAGTTCAAAGAGGTTATTTAGATTAGAGTCTGATCACCCTAATAATAAAGTTGTTCAGCTGTTTCTTGGCTGGAGAAGGTAAACCAAAAGCTGTATAAACTTTTTGGACCAGTGAGGTTTAAAAATGCGTTCACTATTTAGAATTTCCTATCCTGCTTGCAGCAGGATGCTAACTTCACAAAGAGATAATAATAACCAAAAGGCAGTTGTGTGTGAGCAGGTCCTTTTCTTTTTGCATGAAATTTTTATGCAACAGTCAGACTGCATACAGTGCACCTAATGTATAAAATAAATTGGTGAATAAATCAGGTTATGAGAAGCATGTAACAAGCTTGGCTTTCACCCAGTAGGGTCTAATCTGAGCATGGGAAAATGTTCATTCTAAAAGCAACAGCAGCAGCATCAACAACAACAACAAAAATATACAAGGGCTCTTCCTGGGTGGTTGCTGAAACCTCATTTTTTTTATGTGACTATGTTTGTACCATTAGAAATACATATGCACAATCCACATTGGGAAAAGGGGGCATGAAGAAGTGCAGTCGGACCTCCACATTTGTGGGTCTAACTTATGTAGATTTGATTATTTCCAAGTTTCTCCCAGCTCCTGTCCCCGCCACCTCAGACACTTCTTTTCTGGGGGAACCTTCCCTCTTGGTGGCTCCAATGATGCCTTTTAAAAACTCACCTCAGGTCCTCCTCTTCCTCCACCAGCTACTGGCTGGCCAGTTAAGGATGGCTTGCTGCTTGATTTCTTAGCACCACAAATCCTCTCCCAGTGCCCCCACACACACCCAAGGAAGGAGATGGGCAAGAGAGAAGCAGTATAGGTCCATCATACTGACCCACCCCCTTTCCCTCTCCTTTCCCTGAGCTGGCTTTGGACCCTGGGTGCCCTTTCTCCTCGCCATCCTTTGCCCTTTCCCATAGACACACAAACACATTTTGATATTTATGGTTTTTCCAGTTTTGTGGGGGTCCTGCACCCCAAACCCAGCAAATGTGGAGGGTCCACTGTACTATGTTTATATTCTGATTTATGTCTGAGTCTCCTAATTATGTCAGTGAATTGGAATGTTGATCAATTAAGAGATATGTGATTGATAATATGATAAAAGCAGTTGTTCACAGATAGGCATTGATCAGCATGTAGACTCCCAGAAATAATGAGAAGTTATTATCCATGTCAGACCCTGTCTAGCTGCTAATGTTCTTCACATCTTGCCATCAATGCTGTAAGACTGTCATGACACAAATGTATGGAACATATCTTTTTTATTCTACTCTCACTGAAAACAAACTGTGGATACCAGTGAATATGCATCATATGTTGTGTGATGTTAAACATGGCTTAGTAACGCTGGTTGGAATAAAGCATATTATATTAGGCATGTTGATCCTGTAGCCTTTTAGGTATAGAATTTGTAAAAAAAAAAAAATTAATCAGGTGATTTTGTTGCAAATGTCTTCTTCTAAACTAAATGAAACTTGTTGATAATTCTGGTTGCCTTTCTTCTGGAGCTAAAATGATACAAGTAAGAGGAAATAATAAGATTAAAAGATTGGAGTGCTGTTTCTTGAGTAAAGGTTGAAACTTTTGATATGTTTTGAGTTTGACTTGTGTTATGAGGAAGATGGCTATAATTGAGAAATAACAGAGATTTGGAACATTATAAAGTGGATTCAGATTTTAAGCATTAATATTAGAAGTTGTAGTCACCTACTGAAGTTGATAGGCAGTAGATTGAAGGAAATTATTCCTCCACAGAATGCATAATTAACTTCCAGAGGTGACTGCTTTTGATAGCTTTAAAGAAGACCAAGAGAAGTCATAGAAATGACCATTTCTATCAATGACAATTAATCATGGTAGCTAAATTGAATCTCTGTGTTCAGAATACCCCAGCACTCTGGACAAACAAGTACAGAGTGGCTATTTATGCTGCATTTATGAGCTTCAAGGAGTTTGGTGGGGTACCCGTGGAAAGTGTAGGAGCACACAAGCCTCTGATCTAATCCAGTTGGATTCTTATGTTAGATTCTTAGAACAGTAGCAAAACCAACATCTTCAAACGTTGGCTCTTGTGAATAGATGTTATGAGGACAAGAGATGATTCCCTGAGGGGCTGTTGTTGATGTAGTAAGAAAAGAAAGCATATAGTTCAATTTTAAGAACTGTTATAATTGAAAATATAAGCTGAATAGACTAAAAGATTGTTTTCATAAGTACTATACTGTGAGTCAATCTGTCTTATCTGCTTCTCAGTGAAGAGGTGAACAGTCTTCAATAGTGCTTATTTCTCTCTCTGTTTATGCTTATTATCACTATTACAAATCATAGCGACATATTTGTAAAGGCCCAGGCTTAAAATACAAAGGGTTACTTTCAGCGTGCCTAAAAGACTGCAGTGAAATTCCCCACACCCTTGAAATCTTAGTTCACTGTATGCCAGATCACAAACTGCTTTTGAAGATCTCCTCAGTTTCAAAAGCAGTTTGTCAAGTGGCGTTGGGGAGCTGTGTATGCTGATGATATTCAACCTTGTGCTTAGCCATGACATCTCCAAGGAGTAATAGATATGAATTGCAACGTCTGTCAAGATTTTGTTCTATTGAGGATGATGCATATATCCATCCATCAGCACTGATTGGCAGCTTTTGTCATACCAGCAATGTCAGTCAGCAGTGAAAGCAGTAGCCTGTGGGCAGCCCACTGTAAGAGATAGTCAAATGATCAGTTAATGACAAGAGTTGTATATTTATTTTCAGTTTGAAGCAAAAATAAGTGAGAAGTGTTTGATAGACATCCAATCTGCTGTGAAGATTTTGTGGTTAAGAATGTTCTGATTATGGCTGAGGTATTTTAGCAGAATTGCAGTCTGCAAATCACAGTTCATACTGGGGACTGGAAAATTTGAAAATACTTTGTTTTAGGAAAGTAGCTAAGCTGGTACCTTTTGATTGTTGCAAAGGTACTGGTTAAATAATATACAGAAATGTGCTTTTAATATGTTATTGATTTATTTAAAAACAGTTACACCTTGCTGTTCATTGCTAGTAAAATGCTGTTATATGTACAACTTTTCCTTGACTTTTGGTTCCTCCTCACACCCTTGGGTAGAATGTAGTCTGTTGTCCAAGGGAAAAGAGGCATTCTCATTACAGGCAAAGAGAGGGAATCCTTCTCCAATTAAAGATTATAAGCGACATGAAAAGATCTGCAGAATTCTGCAATGGTAACCCTTCTCTTTAGTGCTGGAATCTTAACACAAGCAATTATTTTCTTTATTAATTTAAATCCCCAGCCATGTATTTTAAATATACTTAAGGGTATCATTTTATTTTTATCCTTCTGTGAGCACATTTAGTAGTAGGGGTAGTAATAGTAGTTGTTTTCATTGAAAAAGAAAACGTTCAGATGGAGAATGGATGGTCACCATGTTTCTAAAGTTAATGCAACAAAATTTTGTTTAGAAGCATAATTACATATAATGTACATGGATACATTGTAAATATTTCCTATAATTCGTTAGTCTGGGCAGTGAACTTGAAAGTCATGCAAACCAAGGAGGGCATTTCCTGCTTCCTACCATTGATAAACAGCCATTATAATTTTAAATCTTTATATTCTTTTAATTATTGCTCATGTGAGATCTGTGCCCAATCTTCATCTGGCAGACAAAGTTGCATATATTACAAATATGAATTAGGGAGACAGCGATAGTTCACTGTACTCACACTAGGATCAGCATTCCCGTTCCGTAGATGCAAGTATATATTTGTTTTTTCCCTAAAGCAGCACCTTTGTGGTCTCGCAAATGCAAAGATAATTTGGTGTCTATCTTACTATGTGTTTTGAAGCTGGCCTTCAAAGAGTAATCATTTTGAAGGATAAGGTCTCTGGAACAAGCTGATATAACAATTTTGGGTATACTGTGGAACTGGAGCCCAGTAAGCATGCTGCAAATAGGAAGTTATGATGGAAAAGGAGGTAAACAAATATTTTGATTTCTTGAGAGAGGAGAGGGAAATGTTGAAGAAAAGACAGAAGATAAGGGAGATGAGAATAGTACTGAACAGAAAGTTCTCTAGATTAAGTTTTGGCTTTGAAAGCAGAATGTTCTTCAGACTCAGTTGTGGCTTGAGAGTAGACAGTTCACCCTTCCTCAAATGCTCCTTGAGCTTATCCTTTTTGTAATTTTCCTTCATTATTAGCAGCCACTGCATACTCATTGTTTTCTCTGCCTATTGCTGCTGCTTCAGTGGCCATTTCCCCTCAATGGTTCCATGAGTGAACGCAGCTAAAAAGAAATCATGTCCAAGTATAATAACATCACAATGCTATACACCCAATCCAACAAAGCTTATTTTTGAAACAAAAATTATGAACAACTGAAGCCCATTACAGTTGGGTTGTGCTACTTGATTCTTGGGCAATCCTAGTTATCAGAGATCACTATACGAACTAGACAGTTTCTCAGAATTTTTGAAATGAGCTCTCCTTCCAGTTGCCAAAGCTTTCTTTGGTTGGAATAAGCAATTTCATTACATTTTTGAGTGGTTGCAGTGTTTACTATTTCAAGCTAGAGAAGAAATGAGTGTTGAGCTCATAGAACTGGTCTCAGAGTTGGTGTTGGAGTCACCCAGACTTTTTGTCTTGGATGACTTCAGAATTCTGTTTGAGACCAATCTGTGCAGCTGCAGAGTCAAGACATCCATTACAAAAATGGGTCTATCCCAATTTGGTCTCAGAGCCCACACACTCAGCAGGTCACACCCTTGATGCTGTTTTCAGTTCTGAGGAGGTGGATGTGATTAGTACTACTGATATTGATCAGAGTGGGTGGAGGTGATGAATACCTCTGAGTCATCATGAACAGATCATTTTCTGGTCAGAGATAGCATCACAGCTACTGTCTGTCTCTTGCAAAGGTGGTAGACCTATTAAGATGGTCCACCCTCAAAGTCTAATGGATCCGTCAGGATTCCAGAAAGCTTTAGAAGGTTTTAGGGCTAGTATCAAAGAAGATCTTGATGAATCCCTGTTCAGTAGATGGAATCAAGATCTGAGTAGGGCTGTTGATACGATTGCTCTGAAACATCCTCTCTGACCCATTACTTCTTGTTATATAGAACATCTCAGGGGGCTGAAACAGAAAGGACTAGAGCACAGATGCAGGATAACTTGACTTACATCTGGCAAAACACCATATAGACAAACTCTGTGTTCCTATAAGATGGCAATACATGCTGCAAAGAAAGCTCTATGTCTGCATGCATTATGTCTGTGAATGCACATCCAGCTGAACTATTGAGGGTAGTAAGGAGTCTAAATCAGGCACCTTCCCCCCAAATCCAGTTCTAGAGCCTTCTGCAGTTTGCTGTAGTTCTTTTAACAATACTTATGAGATCTCTTGCATAAGAGCTGACTAGGATGCCATCGTTATAGCAGAAGCTGACAATATGGTGTCCAGGAACTCTGTGAATAGGATTAGACTGGATCAGTTTCAGTTGGTGGGTACTGTAAATGTGGAGAGACTACTAGAACTAGTAAGGCGAACAACCTGTCCCACTTGATCCTTCTAGGCTGGTCATCCAGGGATGAGATGCATTTAGATCTCGGCAACAACATATTCTTAATCTGTCTCTCAGGGAGGGAAGTTTTCCATCTTCTTAAAAAGGTATGGTGGTATGATTGCTTCTAAAGAAGCCCACCCTGGGCTCTCTGAACTCTAGCAACTATAGATTGGTATCAAACCTTTCTTTTCTGGGCAAGGGGATTGAGAGGGCAGTTGCCTCCCAATGCCAAGCAGTCTTGGATGAGATTGATTTTCTAGACCCATTTCAAACAGCTTTAGAGCAGGATACGGAGTTGAGACCTCTATGATTGTCCTGGTGGATATCTTCACCTGATCATCACAACAGGGAGAGTGTGTTCCTGTTGGTGCTTTTAGACATCTCAGTGGCGTTTGATACCATCGTCTTTATGCAATGCTTGATGGGCTTGGGAATTGGGAGCTCTGTGCTTCAGTGGTTCCAGTCCTATCTCTCAGGTGGGTTCCAGATGAGGATAGCTCAAAAAATTTGTTGTTATGTGGCACACCACAAGGTGCCATTCTATCCCCAATTCTGTTTAACATCTACATGAAACCATTGGGGAAATCACCCAGAGGTATGTGGCAGGGTGCGATCATTATGCCAGTGACACTCAAATGCAATTCTTCATGCCTTCAAAAATAGCATCAGCTAAGGATAGTGTGTCCCTTCTGAATGAATGCCTTAACGAGGTAATAGGTATGTTAAATGAGGAAAACATGGGCTCTACCACTGATGTTTGCAGATTACACTTCTTGACAGGGAATGAGGAGGCAGACTGCCTGTAGAGATTCAGTTATGCAGGAAAAAAATTCTGATTAACTACTTATTCACTGACTAACCTGTGTTACCAGCCACTTAATGCTGCACTCGCAGTGCAGTCTCATCTAGTTGAAATTAACAAATCTTATCTTACTATCCTTTAACATCACTTCTTCTTAACTTTAATAAGCAAGGCATTAAAAAGGCAATGAACAGCATGTATATTGGTGAGGATGAGACTGCATAGTAAAAGAAATGAGAGACAGATCAGTGGTATAACTGAAGTGATCAGGTATAAGATGACATTCTGTCCTTTGGGATCACCTTTCTTAATTTGACAGTTTCCAAATATGTTGAAGTCCCACTATCACAGGCATGGTATTCTGGACTTGTAGTCCATCTGGAAACAAAAAATCCAGACAGGAGTAAGGCAAATTTTAAAAGACCAAAAGAGCGCTTTTCAAATTGCCCAATAACAAAATGTTCCTCAAGGGCCAAGAGTAACAATCTCTGTAAATCTCATGGTCTGCCCTGAAGATAAACACCTTCAGTAGCATCTAATTAATGAAAATGTAGCTAAGTAAACAATTTTCATATTTAAGCGTTGGTAGAAATGAGTTAATTTTCCAGTTTTTAACATTGTAACACTATCAAATTACTTTTCAAATCTAAAATTCTAAGCTCTTATTGGATCACACAATGCCAACCTTTGTTTGGTATTAAGAAAAGAAACTGCGTGGTCACACATTTCTTTTTCTCTCTTCCCAAAGATTTTGGCTTCCCAGTTTAGCAGTAAGGCAAAGTTTGGTCTTTTCTAGTGTAATGAGAAACTGAGACTAACCATGTAGGGGTTTCAGCATTGGACTAGGTCTCTGGGAGACCAGGGTTAAAATTCTTGCTCAGCCATGGAAACCCACTAGGTGATCTTGGGCATGTCACACTCAGTTTCAGAGGAGGGCAATGGCAAACCTCTTCTGAACAAATCTTGCTCAGAAAAATGTAATAGATTCACCTTGGGATCACTGTAAGTCAGAATTGACTCAAAGACACACTACAACAGTGAGAAACTACAGTTCTTGCAAAACCCACTAAGCTTATACACCAGAACTGAAAGCCAATTTGAACAGGAATTACATTCTTAATTTTACTGCTAAACTGTATATAAGGGGATGGGGAGAGAGGAGCCCATGAAACACCAGGGTTGGTGCAGCAGTCCCATTTACTGTGCATAGTTGACCTTAATTTATTGTATAGTCAGCCCTTTAAGAGCAGTGTTTGGAACTTAGACCCTTTCCACACAGAGTTAAAAAGCGGTGTAGATCGACCTCCACGGAGGTCGTCTACACCGTTATGCGAATTGGGGTGGATTACTCTCGAGTAATTCCACACCGCAATCCGCAGTCGGGCGCCAGCAAGTAATGGTGCCACGTGGTTTTTCAAAGGCACGGGACGTCCAGCCCCGTGCAGCCCCGTCGCAGCACCCGTATGGATTTACGGGCGCGCGAAAGGGCGTCCCTGCAGATCGGGTAGGGGCGGGATTTCTGGCTGGCGGGCTTCTCCGATTGGTGGAGAGGCTCCGCCAGTCAAAATCCGCCATTTTGAGCGCTGCCGGGAGCCGAGGACGCCACGGGATGCTGCTCCGTGTAGAGCAGCGAAATGCTCTGCTCCGCGTGGCGACGGAACGAGGTAAGCCCACGTTTTAGCGTGGCTTTCCCCGTTTCCCCGCCCGCGTGTGGAAAGGGCCTTAGATGAGCACATTTGAAAGCAGAAATCTAAGTAGAGTAGAGTGGAGTAGAGAGCCAGCATATTTCCCATTTTTTAAATAGCTCATTTTGTGGCTGAAATGACTGTTTACTTAATGGGAGGGGCTTATCATCAAGCAAAAGTGTTCTCTCTTTCATACAGTAAAAATGCAATGTACCAACAACAAACTGTTCCAGCATGTGAAGTCTGGGAATAGATTATATAGTCTTTTTGTTCAACAGAAAATACACTGGGTAAGAAGACATCATGAGAATACTTACCCCATGATCATTATTTTGATTTTCCCCCCTAATAATATATGACATCATCATTGTTTTCAGTTTTGAAGTAAGTCTTCTGTTTCAATTAAATGTCTCAGTGTCTTAAGAGACAAATTAGTTCTCTGTGATATCTAGCCTTCATGTACTGAATACCTAGCCTTCATGTACTGAATACCTCTTTGAACTGCAATTCAAAGTGGATCATACATGAGCTGAAAGCTCTTCTGTGTATTGAGAAGGGGAAAGCATCATAATTTCTCCTTTTCCATCCCCCATACCTGCAGTGAAGCTTCAGAGTGTCTCCCAAACCCACAGAATGGCTAAGAGAGGTACAACAAGAGGCTATACCAAGAAAAAGAGGGTTAGAAAATCTGTGGTGTACATACTGAAGATCACATGAAGGCCTTGGGACCTCAGCATAGTGTAACAGTGAATACCCAACATCTCCAGTCTTCAGGGTGGTCCAGTTTGTAGATGGCAATACTGGTCCCAGTTAAACTGAAGGTGTGCAGGAAAACCTCTCACTAAAATGCAATTTCAGTGTTTAAACATCTGGAGGGATCCAATAGTCCATTTCACTTCTATAGCAACAGCACTGAAGTAGCCAATAACACAATCACATTAATATCTGCCTTTAATATTTTTCCATAAGATCATACCTTAGTTCTGAACTCTGCCTTCCTGGGGAAAATGTGCACACACATGTGAGAGTATAAACTCATCATTATGCTTTCATGACAGATAAGCTTTCTCTGTTCAAGTGTAAACTCATTTTTCTTTCAATGACCTTTAAATATTATTGTGCTATTGTATGAGATTTAAATCAATAACTGTGTCAAAGCAAAATATACTGCGGCTTTTTTCCCTTTATCATTTAAATAGTTCTGTAAACTGTCAAAGATTGTAATATGTTGTCTTTGAGAGAGGAAATTTGGGTATGTGTATGGGAGGTTCCTTGAAATTTGCATAAACAAAAATAAGACAGTGTATTTCTATTTATTTTCATTTTTGTTCCTTGCTTTATCAGGCAGACTGTTTAAGCGGTAGGCAAACAGCTATTGCCACTATAATTAGTAGCTTAATACCATCTCTGTGTTCACATTGGAAAACAACAGCATGTCCCAGGTGTGAGAAGGTTAAAATGAAAAGTACCCAGTAGTTATGAAGCTGCAATAATGAGTTTCCTTCTACTTACCATGGATTTGTGTGATATACAACTTGCAATTAAGCATGGCTTGGTGATTCAGTGATTAATGTATATACGGCTCCTAAAGGAGCAGCACAGCCCTCCCGTCACATCCTTCTTGATGTTTACAGCTGGGTACCTATTAACAGGAAGATGGAAAGGGCCATTTACAATTCAGTAACCTTTATGACAGTGAACTCTTTAATCAGCATTTTATTTCCTTTGTAACACTTTAGTCATCTACAAATGTCAGAATAAAATAGGGCCATGAAATATTTAGGATCGGCATGTAGAAATTGACTTCCCTGATTTAAGCTGCTGTGTCTTTTCATTTTGTTGTTTTGGGAGCCCTTACTTTTTATTGAAAGACAGTTTATAACTAAATGCTCCCCATAGTGACTTCACATTAGTGTGAGTGGAATTACTGAAGCCAAGTTCTCATTCTGTAATATGTTGACTCTTCCTGTATTTGGTAATAAGTTATTCAAATAAAATTATTAGCTGAGCGCTTGCATTTAACTCATAGTAGAGTATATTTTGTACTGTAGAGCAGACTTACGGAATGTGTGACAAAAGACATAAACAATTGCAAAGTAAGTTACATGCTAGCTGCAGATTGTTGGTGTCAGGTTTTTACAGTTTTTATCTTTCTTGTCTCCAAGAAAAAAAAAAAGTATAGAGTTTTCAAAATGGGATGTAGAGCACACACAATTATATTTATACTGTATACCAAAATCTTGCATGTTTCCATCATTTTACTTCATTAAAGAGATTCTGAAGCAATTACACAGAATGTGAAGATGGAATTTCAGACTGTTATCACCACAGACTATAGGTTATAGAGCTGATAATATATTGTTTAATATTCTCCAAGCCAAGAAGTCCCTCCATATCTAGTCAATTAGGACATCAAGAAAATTCAAGTGTCCCAAACCTGAAAACCCAAGCCAAGACTGTTAGGAACTGCAGCTAGGCATTGAAAAGGACCACACTTAGGAGAAAGCTTCCACTCCCAGTCCTGACCACAGGCCAAGGTCTTTCATATCAACAACAACTCACTAGTGCGCTCTGCATACTGAACAAGATGTCGTGCAGAAACCAGGTTCCAGGCCAGAGGTCTGTCCCTTTTAAGAATCTCTTTTCTCTTGCAAGAGATGGAGGTGCATTCAAGCTGCAGCGCATTTTAAGAGTCCAGCCAACAAGCAGCCCATGCAGTCAGTTTTGAAAGTTCATGGAGATCAGAGAACTCAACTGGTATGAGGTAGTAGCAGGAGAAGTTGCTTTGTCCTATTTTCACAGTTACTCATCTCTTTGTATCTATTGAATACGATTTATAAAACATATACTGTTCTACTAGGAAGTATACAAGTCTACATCTGAATATCAGATTGCAGGCTATGCATAAACATGTACATACATGTGCATTTTATATTGAGGATATCTCTTTATTACTTTTTATTACCTTACATTGCAGTATGTAGCCTAAATTGTCTTTTGAATCTCATAAAACAGTAGTTTCTGAATTTCCTCAGGGAGGCAGCTAACAGACGGTAGGAGAGGATAAAAGTCTCCCAGAACTTTGCTTTCATGTCCTTGCTTCTTAAATGCATCTGTTTGGACACTGTGGGGGAAAGAATGCTGGACTAGACAGATATGGATTTTTAGTATTATCTGACAGGCCTGCTCATACTTTCTCAACAGTTTTAAAGCCTTAGGAGTACATTTGTAATGTGATGTCTCCCTTAAGATAACAACAAAATTTAGTATGCATGTTTGGGATACAGTTTTATGTTTTAGATTCAAATTCCAGTTCAACACCCACTTTCACAAGAGGGAGGGAATATGCAAAATAGATTACATTGCAGTATCTGCTCAGAATATTGAGAATCTGGAATTGGTATTATAGTGAAATATCTGCTTAGAATGTTGAGAATTTAGAATGAAAGTTGTTGCCAATATTCAGAACACCTTATTGTTAAATGTAAAACTTAATTTTGTTCCCTTTGTTCCATATCTAGAGGAGGAGGGAGAAAACTGTAAAATATACGTATGATATGATGTCTCCTTTGAAAACATAAAGCTTGCAAATTACATAGATACTTATTAATGCAGCTGTAATTTGCTTTCCTCCAACTTTCTGACAAATTTGCTGGGAGCATTTTGCCACAGTTTTAAGGAGTGAACATAAAAACAAATGACTCAGTTATAGAGAAAGGACAATACTGCATTTTCTTGTTCTTATGTCATGTGGCTATGTCTTTCTGTTCCTTTCTTCCTTGTTTCTGTAGGTATAGAGTGTGTATGTGTATGGAAGACTGGTCAGCATCCACCATTTACACAAATCTTCTTATAGTTTGCTTTTCTTGGGAGTATGTAAATAGCAACTGTTGGCAAGTCAACTGGAGCCCACTTGCCCACTAGGAATAGTGTTATACTTATGGGTATAAACGTGATGGCAGAGTATATCAGTTTTCTATTCTTTGACAAGGAGTGTGAGACAGGTGGGGTTGGGGGAGGAGTGGAAATCCACTGGCACAGTTTCCCATGCTGCTAACCGAGGGCACATGCAAGTTGTAGCTTTTCCTTCACCACTTGAACCAATTTGTTTATTTCACAGTCATGTCCCAATTTGCTGAATTAAACTGGCTCAGTGAACTGGCTAACAGTGGTTGTGTGTACATTTAAACTGCAGTTCTCCCTTGAACAGCAACTCTACCCTCATAGGTTTTTTTTTTTTTAAGGTGCAGAAGAAAGTTTCAAAATATGTTGTCATGGTATAACTGACACAGGATTTGTTAGACACTATTACTTAATCCTTTTTGTATTAAAAAAACTATAGACCGCTGTAAAGTTAACACTTTACTCATTAAGATACATAATTTGTTACCAGAACAAGCATTAAGTCCTAATGTTTTATTTTGTCTAGTCTTACAAGGGAGCTTTTACATTGTTTACCAGCTTTTTTGTGTGGTCTGGACAACATCCTGACCTTATATTGTAGGAATCATTCTGAAAGTCCTCATCTAGTAGATAAGTCTATTTTTTTTTTAAACATTTGCTGCTAATCTAGTCTGCCCTTAAGTATGAGGGACTTGATGGCTTTGAGAAAGTTTCCCTGAACTCTAGGATTGTAAGAGTCTTTTGAAAAGGGGGTGCCTTGGACAGGCGGTTAAAGATGGCAGGAACAGCTGACAGTTTTTGTTTCTAGAGTTTTATTTATGCAGAGTGAAAGGATGGAGAATTTTTATGCATCAAGAAAATGCAATCACAAATGCCAGGAAGAGGTTTTTCTGTTTTGTGTATTCTGTTTTGTGAAGTTGATGACCTGTTGAGAAGCATATATGCTTTGTGGAACTTGGTATTATACTTCCTCTCTTCATCAGGTCACATATGACACCCAGAGATTTGGGGTTCTCATTTGCAGGAAAACCTGCAAGATACATGATCCATTCCCACTATTTTTCCAGAGTATGGGATCTTGTCATTGCAGATGGGACTTTGAGCACATGAAGCTTGGATATAGCAAGAGGAGAGACCTAGAAGGCACAGTCCCAGCCTTTCCAGGTATACATGTGTCTTTACTACTCATGAAGTAATGAGTTCATGTGCTCAAGTGCTGAAGAATAGGCCAAGAACTCTTCCCTTCTGGTTAGGAATGTTCTTTTTTGGACAACAAATGGATTTTTTTTTTCTTTTATGCAGAACTGAGCATACAACATTTCTCTGCAAATATAAATAGTCCTCATAAGGGACAGAAACGTAGCCAATAAAATCTAGTGTGTATTTTCCAGATAGGAATTCGTAGTGCATTTGTCAGAACTTGTTACCACTGGTATGTGGCCAGCACCATATATCTAAATGTCTAAGTCAGTGCTGTCCCCAGGGGCTTTGGGATTTCCCACTCCCCTCTAATCTTTTTATTTTTAGGCTATTTGTAGCTGCTGTGTTGCTAAATGTTGCCCCCTTTTAAGTTGGGCTATTTAAATGTTTATCCTTTCTTTACTACTTGACCTTTTTTTCTTGCTCAGCATTAGTTTTCTCTCTGCCCAGCTTGCTTTTGTGTTTCATGAGCTCAGTAAACCGTGGCCTTCAATTCCCTTGTTCTGGTGTTTTCACTTAAGACCAGGAGTGATGAGCAAAAGGTTTCAGGCTCAATCCTTGAGCAAAGGGCCGCTGTGACAGGGATTATTATTTATTTGTCATCTTGGATGTAATAAGCTGTAGGTACAGCATCGAGAGCGCTTGATTTATTGCACTGTCGACTGCCACTAGCAGGACGTCTGCTGTACCGCGTAGGATGAATACCACACTGTCAGCTCTGTCGATCCGTCTCTGCCATTGCTCTCTCTCTCTCATAACACATTCCCATTTCATGCCAGAATACATAAACAATCTTTCATTATTTTGATGCCTTTTTCATATTTGTTCTTTACAGAACATAAAGTTTGAATTTATGGGTTTCCTTTACATTATTTCAACACACTCCACCATTTTACGGGTTTGTGGTTTAACTCTCAGAAATTGGCTGCCAGGTGATTTAGTTATTTTGGCTTTCTAGTTTTATAGTTATTTAATATCATAGGGTGCCAAATACTGAGGAAAATGTAGTGGATAGAATGTATGAGGTTTTGGGTTAGCTCTGCCATCAGTGGAACTTGGCTGGGGCTAGAAAGGAAGAGGAAGGGCATGAAGTGGAAACCTTGCACTTTTTTTTTCTTTTTCTGACAATCCTACTCATAGGCTTCCCCCTTTTTGTTTTAATCAGTGGGACACATAGCAAAGCTGCTGGGAAAAAAGTCTATTAAGAGGATTCTTAAATAGGTTTAAACTTCAGATATGTACGAACAATTTTAGTTAGGTCTCATAGATAGTTTATATTATCATTATATATTGTATTATTGTTGTTTATATATGTTTATGTTAATATAGATTTATGTTCTTATGCTTATGTTTATTTATATTATTATTGTTCATGAATTAATAACTTGAACATTAATTTTAAAGTCATAAAGAACTTCCTATTGAAAATGTTGTTTGGTCATATAAGTTATAACAGGTATGTAATATTGTTTTACCCTTTAAAAATATTTATAATTATGCAGTTATAAAGCAGTTCTAGCAGGTTTATAATTAAAAAAAAACAAACCCAACATGTTAAAAGTATGAACAATATCCAGATGATCTCATTATGCAATCTCATGGCCTTACAACTTGGCATATGCAAGATACCATGTTGAGTTCCAGACAGTTGGGATGAAGAATCTCCTGCACAGCATGGCTTGTGCTTCTGTGCACAACTTTATACTCTGGTGTGAAGCCATTTCTAGTGGTAAATCCATTTAGACATGGATTAACCTACATAAGACTGGTATCCTTGACTTTTTTTTACAGTTTCAGTCATCAAAATGTGAAATCATAAGGAATAAAAAGCCCATTTGCTGCAACTCCCAGTAAGGAAGACTTGCTCCTTTGGGTTTTTCTTTTCTTTTTCAGTTTAGTGAATTGTGTATGTACATTTATAGCTATGTGTACGCATGCACAAGTTCCAGCACACACATATGTCAAGGAATGAAAGTCAAAGTGGGAGGAGTCATCAGTAATGCATCTTATGACTGGGAAGTTGTATTGTAAAAACAGGAATATATTTCCAAGATTTAATGAATGTAGACTTGGATGCACAGAGGCAAGTTAGTATTTCTCAGTTGTTTGTTCCTAAAACAGCCTTCATGAGGACAGATGGGAATATGCTGAGTTCATATTACATAGAAGAGACTTATTTTCTGTCTGCAAAGAAAACTTGAGTTAATCAATGTGAGAAATTTGTTTTGCATCCCTGGCTTCTCCCTCTCTTTCTCTTTTAAAGAGGTCTGTACAGAGGCTCAGTATTGCCAGTAAAAGCTGCTTGTCACTTTGACCTGCTCTGTTAAGTGTCTGATATGTTTTCTCAGAGTAATCTGTGAATAACATTACATCCAGCTAGCAGAGAAACAGGGAGTGATAGCAGAATTAATATCTCGAAGCGTTGATAATTATATATCAGAATCTAATTTTTAGCACAGAAAATGTGTTAATGACAGAAGAGAAAACAAAAACCACTCGCTTTTCCCAGCAGGATCCAAAGTGTCATTTATTATTTCTCAGCTTGGTATCTATCAAGTTTATGGGTTAATTTTTCTGTAGACTGTTATTTATGGGTTTTTGTTTGTTTTCAGCCATCATTACTAACAATACGGTTAATAGCAATCATTTGTTATCCGGCACCAGCGGTGATGCTTCAGATGCGAGCAGTGAACTGAGAATACTCATTTGGTAGCTGAATAAGGCTTTGACAGGGCCCATTTATAACAAGCTCATTCCATAATGTCCAGCCTATTAATAAAATTTTGTTGCTGTCTAATTAGAGATGTCTGTGTATAGTAGCATGGCAGAGAAATCTTCCTTGTTTTTGCATTTTTAGGTGTCCTCTGTCATATCCACACATGAACTAATTAGTTTTGGGTGCACCAGATGAAGGTGTTCTCTCTCATGCTTGTGTTCTTTCAGAAAAAAAAAGGCATGAGTAGAGGAAGAGTTTGGAGGACAAAGAAAGGTATAGAAAAGATGCCTTGTTGTCGCTGGATCATTGAAAAGAAGATCATCATGAAACTCTAGTGTTCTTCTATTTGATGTAGAGGGTACAGATTTGAAAAAATTTGGATCGATGCCATTTGTGCTTAGAAGACTTGGAAACCTATTATGGCTTGCGGGAGGGTGGAGGAATTATGTTTCCTTTCTCTTGTTATGTACATGAAAAAGTTCTACTCAGGTGTAACATGCATTTTGCATTAGTACTCACATGATGGTGGGGAATCAGGACAAGTACACTAGCTCCAGTCTCTTCCTTCACTGTCCCCCTCACCCACCATGACTAGGAAGCAGACATCAGCAGTGTGGAGCCCCATTTTTACCTATAGAGGATGCCTTCACAATTGGAGCCCTGATTGTCCCAGGATTCTAAGTGATGTGGGCAGCTTCCATGATTAGAAAATGTGTTAGTTTGCATCCAGTTCATGGAAGGCAACAACAATGGTGGAGCTAACTTTCTCCTCATTGCTTGAGCAATTTGAATGTCTCAGTAGGACTCTTGCAAAGCTGAAAATTAGTCCCACATTCATGGTTGCTATTTTTCATCCAAGTAAGTCAGAAAAAAAAATACCCTCTCATTATGGACATTATTTATTTATTCAAAACATTTCTTTCACATCTTTATCTAACAAGCCTAGGGCAGTTAAAACCACAACTTAAAACACCTATTTTTTAAAAATTTTATTAAAAAATCCAAAGGACAATACAAAGTAAAACATGGTACAAAGACAGTACAAAATAGAAAGAGGTTATAACAAGGATCACTACCGTGGAGTGCTCAACCAGAGTTCTGAACCGCATGGTGAGAGCTCCAGTGTAAGTATGGTAAAACACCTATTTTAAAAGAAGTTTGAAAATTATAATTGCAATAAACAGTTATAACACACAAAGTCAGCAATAAAGAAAATAAGATTTAAGCCCTCCCCCAAAGACGTCAGTTAATATAGCTTTAAAAAGGAAGCCAACATTTATTGACCAGAAGGCATTCCTCAAAGGAAAATGTAGAGCATCCTATAGAAGACCATTGGAGGGAAGAAGAGACAGGTCTCCCCTCAGAGGGAGTTCCAGAACCTAAGTTCAGCCAATTTTTGGCAAATGTGAATACTTTCAGGTTCTTGTTGCCATTCTTCTTAGGCACAGTTTGCTCACCTTTTGCCATCTGCTTTGTTTACCAACATGTCTGACAACTCGGAATACTTTTCTGATATCATGATGTCATACGTGCCAAGATAGAACCACAGATATTTGTAAAAATAACAGTATGGCTTGCTATAGTTTTTCAGACAAAACACCTTTGTGATCCAAGGAGGTTAAGGAAAGTGAGTGACAAGAAGGAAGAAACAGGCTCAGTAACCAGCAACAACCTACAGAAACAACAGAACACTCTTCAGTATTTGGAGAATGTGGTTGTTCAGTGAGATGTACATATCTTTGGTGATCCACTCAGCTGCACTGAGCTGGTTTTAAAGTTAGTATCCTTCTTGTAGAATGTTTGAAGCAATTCTAATTGAAACCTGATGATTAGGTAAATGAATAAATTAGTAAATTTATACAGTAGCAACATCTTTGTCTCATAAATGCAACTCAGACATGCATCATTTTGTGAAACATTGCTGTTTATTGTCATGCAGATGGATGGTGCCTTTTCCCCATTTCCCTTTCTGGCCAAGAGTAATGGTATTACTAGGGGTGAAACACTGAGTGAAAATCCAAAGCCTTTATGACCTCCAAACACAATCTCTAGCCCTTTTTTGGTCTACTTGTTCTCCTCCTGTTTCTCCTTTTCTTTTTCTTTATCCCACTTTCTTCTGACTTCAGAACTATTTGGATAGACTTGTGAGGAAGGCTCCACTTGTACCTTGGATCTTCTACCAAAAGGTTTCTAGATGGCCACATGGGCTCAGAAATATGCTGTAGAAAGTAAGCTGCCAGATGTGACTTCAGAGTTTGTCTGCTACATGCCTAAGAGAGAAGAACAAGCAGGGGTGTGTGAGCCCTGGGTTGTGTGGCAAAGGAGAGCAAAGAAGAAGAATACTAGCGTAAAATAAGGAAGAGAAATGGCAGAGAGAAAGAATACCAAGGTAAAGGAGAAAGAGCAAGAGCACCAGGACGCATGAAGACAAATATGGTAGAAAGTATATGGTGAGGGGCGGCTCAGAGACAGACAGAGAGAACACTGGGATCCTGGAGATCACACAAAAGTATATTGAGGATGGTGACAGAGGACATTTTGCCCAAGGCCTTTTCGCTCCTCCCAGCATCATAACTGAGAGCATAAATTCTGACATGAACCTATCACCCATTGTGTAGGAGTGAAGTATTTTTCATGTGGGAAGAAGCCTCCCAAAACATTGCTTGATTTAAACACCAGATGAATGAGAAAAGAACTAGAGGCCAAGCTCTGGTACACTAATTTAAGTTGCACTTTTACATATATTTACCCAGGCATAACTTGTTAACTTCAGTGGGACTGGCTTCAGAGTAGAAATGTATAAGATTGTAATTAGTCCTAAAATTTGTTCCCAGAAATCATCCAATCATGTCCTTTTTGTGAACTTGACTCAATGTTTATGTTTTAGTTTCAATTTATACAAGGCTACCATTCTCTTCCCTTTAAAATAAAATGCACAGATAGTTTGAGGTTCTCCCCCACCACATATGTATTAAGAGATGCTGTAGATTCTTAGCATTAGAAAAGTAATCCTTTACCAGCAAATAAAGGAAGCTAATTGGGAAAGTGTTAAATTTTTAGAGGGGTGCACATGAGTGGCCTGATAAACTAGCAAAATGAAAATTTGCACGTAAAATTTCCCCCAGAATCTGTTCATTTAATTCTTAAGATGTTCCCTGCCCTGGAACTCCACCACACCCCTTTCCATGTGGTGATTTCCAGTTGAAGTATATCATTTTTATGTGATCTCATTTGAAATACACAGTGTTCATCTGAGATTACTATAAAAGTACTGTGAGCAATTCTGCTGGCTGAGACCTTGTAAGTGCCTGTGCTTTCTTTTCTAAACTGCACTTGACATAGAGCTTATCAACCCTTAATTAGTGATACATTTTCTCCCTGTGATTTCTATTGATGTTTTGTAGAGGGAAGACGAATTGAACCTCAACCTGACTAGAGTACGAATTGTTTTAGAAAATTCAACAAACATCTCTCTTTGTGTCTCTTCTTTTGCTTATTCTCCTCCAATAGAAAAGGTGAAAAGCTGTACGATAGAAATCAGGTTTTGTATTAGTGTTTTTGCTTGCCTGTGCAATAGAAAACGACAAGCGTCAGGGCCTCAGTCAGCAGATCAGGGAGACACAGATGGGAGGTGAAAAGCTCCCTTGTGGCAGCCGGATTGCTTGGATGTGATTGTGAGAGCCAGGATGAAGTCAGCACTGACAAAGTGTGTGGATTGATGGATGGACAAAGCTGGGAACTGGATGCGAGAATGGATGAGTGCAGAGGGGGAATTTAACACAGACAAACAGAATGAAAGACAGAGAGGAATTGCCTGCTAAAGTATTCCGGCAGTCAGAGCCCACAAGCAATTTACTTACCGCTAACAGAACACAGGAGGATTTTTCTGCAGATTTTCCTAAAATACATGAAAGATTGAGCATCTGTAGCAATCCTAGCTAGCGTGCTAGTTATTTCTCCAGCACTGAAATTCACACATCCTTATTCAATTCAGATTTTAACTATTTTCTGTAAATTATCAAAATATATTTCTAAAATAATATTCTACGTTCACTGTTTTACTAGTTTGTTCACTAAAACTGTCTGTTCTAGTTATTGGTCTTTTACTGCAAACCAACATCAATATTTAATCTACTTGTCCCTAAAAGAATAAACAAGTCCCAGTTTGCAAGTATGATTTCCTTTCTGATGTCACATAACAATGTACACTATAGTACATACAGTATCAAAATACTGGCAATTAACAAAAATGAATTTTTTGAAAATAAAAATTTATGGAATAAAATTAAAACATAATATTGTGTCTCCTTATGATCTGTAATATCTAAAGTTTGAGGATATTTTATGTACTAAGGTAATCATTTTTATATTAATATACGTTCAGCTTAAATGTGGAGACAGATTCCTTAAGATCTATCCAAGATCTGTTCCGAACCAGTTTTAAATCTATACCTTCTTATTAGGATTTAGTAAAATTGATGATTATTTTTTATTAATCTTAATTATTGTTATAATTAAAATATAAATAACACTCATGTCTAAATTGCTTAACAAATTGTTAAATTGAGTAATGGTTACTTCACTAGTCCCACCTACCTAAAGAGCAAAGCTGTGCAATATTCTATAGTCTGCATTTTTCCATGTAAACAAGTTTGTATATATTGCAAGTCATTTTAGAGGCTGCAAAGTTAATGTATATAAAAAAAAGATGCTTCCGGGTCAATGACTCATTGTTTTGTAAGCATTTGCTTGTTTTTACTTGCACATAATGTAGATTTTTTTAAATTAAAAAAAATAGAGAATTTAGTATGCTTAGCAAGTTCTCTTTAATGAATTTTTGGGGAAAAGGCTGTCTAATGCAGGCAATAGCTTTTCTCTTCATGTAATAGCCACACATATGCCTCTTACATGTTAATCCTTCCAATCTGTAATAGGATCTATGGTATAGGGATGTTATCAGAAACATATTGCTGTCCATATTTCAGCTTGCAAAATCACATCTGAATCTATGGAAACTGAAGAAATTTACTTGTATGCTTTACTGGGTATCTTTAATTTCTTATATCTAGGGAATCAAGATTTTCTTATATTTTGGGAATCAAGAACTGCATCTCTATTTAATAATGTTTGTGGTTTCTTTATCTTTTCAAAGTGTAATCATCACACAGGAACTCATTCTCTTTACAAGTTTTTTTTATTGTCATTTTGCTAGACATTGTGTAACCCAGTGCTTCTTAAGCTATCACATATGGGGGACTGGCAGGATTTTGTTTCCACCAGTGTGCCAGGTACCAGCACCATATTTGGCTACAGTTTTTTCTCACTACCTTGGAAACCTGCCTATAAACTGACATCCAGTAGCCTTCAGACTGGCCCCAGTCCCCAAACTACCCTTTAAGTAGCATTGATGGAAAGCCGTTTTAAAACATAGTAAGATGAGGATAAACTTAAGTCACATTGATACCAATGAGTCGACAACAGGGGTGGAGAAAATTTGGGCCATAGGTTGTGTGTATACCCAGAACCTCTTTTTTTTTTGGTCCCTCGACATATTGCAAACTGCAAACCACATTAAAAAACTTCAGGCCGTTTTTGCCCCCCAAATCACCACAAGGCAACCAAAAGCACTGTAAATAGGACAGCTTTATTTGTCTACCCTGCTTGCCATCCCACTGACCCTAAGGGAAAAAAAAGTACCCATGGGAAGCCTATCCCTTGCTCCCCAGCAGAGTCAGAATACTGCTAGAAACACAGTAGTCTGTTTCACAGCCCTGTGAAGTAGGCCAGCCTGAAAGGGAAGAGTTCACCCAGGATTGCCTAAAGAGTTTCATGCCTCAGGGGAAACTTGACAGTTACATTATTCATTACACTTATCACCAGTCAGGTCATTATTGCTGTTCAGAAAGTAACTCACGGGATTACTCACCTCTACTACACATCTTAAAAATACAAGAAAATTATATTTGGTTCTCCTATCTCTGATTATCATAATTTTGAGTGGACTACCTTGCTTCCTCCCCTGCATGCAAATAGGCACACTATAGGAGACCACGAGGCTGCCATATACACTCCATGCAGATGTTTTTAAATAGACATAGAAACAGTCATTCACTGAATCTTTTTTCCCTATCTCCCTCCCCACAAAAAACTGTTATAAATTTCATGTCTGAATTAATCTCTGACATCCAGAGAAACATTCCCTTCTCCTATAAACTGTATCACACATCTCAGACAAACATAGCTAGTTCAAGGGTGTGTCCTGTGCTGCTGTTTGGAACAGCCAGTCTAGCAAAGGAGAAGAACTCCTCTCCCACCAATGCTCTCACACTGATGTGTGTGTGTTTTTCTTTCTTTCTGGAAGCAGCAGCAGCAGCAGTCTCTTTCATGTGAGCAAAATGGAAGGAAAAACAGAGTAATATTTTAAAGGTTTCCCATATTGCCCTTACTAACTGACTTGAATCTCTAGCACAGCTCATGTGCTGCTGCTTCCTATTCTTCTTTGTCATCTTTGTCACTAGTTCCTCACTAGCTACACAACACCCCATAAAGAAAGGTCAAGTTGGTCAAATTGGTAAGCATCCATGTGATCCTTTCTCCCTTCCTTTTCATTGCTCAGGCTAGTCAGAGCACAGCCAGTAAAGAGTAGCAGGCAAAATTCCCACTATGTTACTCTGAAAAGGAGTGAGTAATGGCCCTAGTGATTACAAGCAAATCCAGATCATTACTATAACTTGTTATAGTGCAACTTGTTATGGCATAAATTAATTTTAAGCTCTGGTCCTAGTCCAGTGCTCTAACCATAACTGTGTTGACTATGCTAGTCCAGAAGGTGTTGGGAAGGAGAAGAAAGCAGATACAAGGAAATGCCCATTTATTGCAGAAACTCTTTTAAAGTCTGTGAGAAGTGCCCATGAGTGGGGTTGTTCTGCTATTGATTGTGAGAACTGGACTCTCTGGGAGTCAAGACAGTGATTTTTAAAAGGATGGGGTTCATAGAAGTTGAGGTCTTGATACTAATTTATTGTAAATTTTAATGGTTTTACTCTCTGTAGTGCTTTCGTTTATTTTGTTTTTAGTCATGTTGTTAAATGAGTTGAGCATTATTTTACTGGAAAGACAGGAGAGAAATGTAATATATAGGTTAATATAGTTATATTTTACTCTCAGAATCAGGGTCACTGTGTCTGTAAATACCAGTTGATGGGGAACATTAATGGGAGTGTGCCATTGTATTCATACCCTTCTTTTGGGCTTTACAAAAGCATCTAGCTGATCACGGAGGAAGCAGAATGCTGAATTAAGTAGGTCTGTTACCGCAAGACTGTTCTTATATGAAGACTTGTCCCAGAAAGTTGTGAAGTACTGTATTTGCCAGCATATAAAATGTACTTTTCCCCTAAAAAATGCCTTCTGAAAATGGGGTGTATCTTATATGCTGGTGTGTTTTATACGCCACCAAATACTTCCACCAGGCAAAATGCATAGGAAAGGCAGGGGGAGAAAGGGGCACTGGTGCTGGAACTCCTTCCACCCCCCTTCCTGTCATTTTGCCTGGGTGGAGAACCCCCTGCTGAGGCATAATGAATAGGAAAGGCAGAGGGGGGAGAAAGGAGCCCTAGCGCCCCTGCCTTTCCTATGCATTTTGCCTCAGCAGGGAGTTCTCTCCACCCAGGCAAAATAGAAGCTGGGGGAGACCCTGCTAAGGCAAAATGGAAGGGGAGAGAACCTCGCACAACCCCTCCTTTCACTCCTCTTCCCTTTCCTATGCATTTTGCCTTGGCTGGGTACTAAAAAAATTTTTCGTAAAAAAAAACACGATCTGACAATAGGGCACATCTTATATGCTGGTGCATCTGATATGCCAACAAATATGGTAATTCTAAAGAAGACTGCCTCTGGCCATGTGCATGACATGCCTTCATCTCATAGTAACCATATTTACCAAACAGGAGAAAAGAAGACTCTAAAGATAAAATGTTACAGGGTTCAGATGGTTCTGAACACTGACAGTTTTTCTTTTGAATCACAACAGTGACTGTTATTACAGCTGACTTGAAAATCAGAGCCAAATGAAATAATTCTGTTTATTTATAAATAAATGTTTATATTGGTGTGACTAAGTGTCAAATTAACCTTTTTCAATGTTTTATCTACCCTGCTTCTGTACTAAATATACATGGAGACCCTCCGTTTATACTTTGCTTCCCCCTTTTATAGTAGCAAAAGTTTGGAATGAATTTGCCTAAAAGGGGAGGGGGGAGGGGGACAAAACAAATTGGTTTGTAATAAATCTTCTTGTAGTGTGCATACCTTCATTTCTTTCATTTGACCTTGGTAGAGCAGGCTGATGGGCCTGTGAAAAATATGATATGAAAAATGAGTGAGCAGAGCAAGGTGAGCAGTGAATCAGTCTTGTGTGTCATTAGCTTTGAAAATCTCACAAACATTACTGAGTCACTTTGCTTCCTCCTTTTTCTTCTTCCTCTGGCAGACCCATTCATTGTTGCTGTAGGTTGGTTGCTCATGTTACTTACTTGATGACTACACAGTAGTTTAATGCAGACTTCAGTTTAACCATTTTTACTAGAGATGAAGCAGTGTGTGACCTTGAGCGCATCACACACTCTCAGCCCCCCAAAAAACTGTGATAGGTTTGTTTTAGGGTTGCCATAAGTCAGAAATGACTTGAAGGCGCACAACAACAATGTAGGACCCAGACAACTTTTGAGACTGTTGAAACATATTTCTCCTTTTGACTGTGTGTTAAAATGGTAGATAGATTTAGGAGGTTTAGTAATCTATTTTAGATAGATTATGTTGACAGTTTAGTGTCAGTCATGGCTGGGGTGTATGAGTGTCACAAATGATACTGAAGTGGAAGCAATATTCGTGATTCCACATATTTCTGTGATTTGTAGCACATTTTTTTTTATTACCAGTCACTATTTGCAGTATGAAAATGAAAAGGCCTAATTACTCAATAACATTCAAAATGGAACAACACATTTTTTTTTAAATGGGTACCATGCAAAGTGGGCACCTTGCAGGTCTCTCTGGAGAAGGCAGTGCTCAGACAGAAAAGATGACGTTTGTGATATATCTGCCCTCATCTCTCTTTGGTGTTTTTGTGATACAGGGTTCAAATATTCATAGCGCATCAGCAATACAATTATTTGTTAAGACTGTGAAATGTGAGAACATGGCAACTGACTGTTTTTCATCACAAATCCTGTTGAAATGTGTAGGAGAGCATAAGATTGTAATCATAAAAAGGGTTGTGCAGAACTTCCCCTGAATTGTGCCTGGAAAAAAAAAACATCTCACCAATTCTATTGATTTGTTTTTATTCTGGGAATAAAAAGAAGTATTCTGGGAACCAAAGAAATACTTTGTATTCTGAGGTACATAAAAGAGATCTTGTAACTCATCCATCTTTGGATCTCTTTGGGAGGTTTAATAATCTATTTTAACTCAAAAGATTTTTCTGAACAAAAAAGATATAAAATAAATTATTTAAAAGCCCAAGCACTGTAATACAGGTCCACATTCCTATTCTACTTTCATTGAAGAACCAGTCTAGATATCACCTTTTCTGTCATCCTCATGATGGGCTGCCACTGGGGATGCTGGAAAAATTAGATAGTCATCAGTTTTGAGATGAACTAATTTTATCTGTACTACCTACATTAATGTGTAGATCAAAATATGCAGAGCTGCAAATGCAATTGTGTCAAAAATTATTTAAAAATGTATTTAAAATGCATATTCTGATATAGAGGCTGCAATCTTGTATGGCTCAGCACAGCATAGTAGCTCTGCATATGAACCTATTCTAGGCTGGGACACATACTACCCCCTCCATACAACCTCAGCAGCCTCCTACAGTTCCACCTCATTTACCATTTTTACCTAATAATTGTAGAAAGAAGCGAGTTTCCCACTTTGACAACAATTACATAGGATAAGAACATTCCCAGTGTACCCCAAAGAAAGATACCATTCTAAGTATTATATAAGAGAGATGGAAGCTCATCCTGAAGCAACTGAGAGGCCATGGGGGGAAACTGACGAGATTTTATTTTATTTATTTATTTAGAGCATTTATACCCCACCCTTCCCTGTCCTCATACTTATAAGTTAAAAGCACATGAAACACAAGGGAAAGAGAATGGCAGTGGAGAAGGAAATTAAGTCCAAAAAATGCTCTGCCTGCTGTTCTCTTTTTCAGAGGCCAGAGCAATGACAGTAGGTATGGAGGAAGGGCCTTTCCTCAGCTGCTGGGATCAAAGCACAATGGTGGACTGCGAATTCCAATAGGCACGAAAAGCTATCAAGAGGCTAAGTGCCACAGTCTCTCTCCTTTTTGATCCCTTCTATGTTTGAGGCAAACAGTCAATATCAAATTGTATTTCATAAGCTGAACTGAAGCATAGTATAAGCATAGTTGAGAGCCAGCCTGGTGTAGTGGTTTGAGCATTGGACTGTGACCTTGAAGACCGGGGTTTGTTTCCTCACTTGGCCATGGAAACCCACTGGATGACATTGGTGTGTCACACACACTCAGCCCCAAAACCCTGATAGGTTTGTTTTAGGGTTGCCATAAGTTGGAAATGACTTGAAGACACACAACAAGCCTAGCATAATGATAATACATGGGCCCTTTCCACAGCCTACCTTGTTCCAGTGAAATCCAGACCGGGTCCTGGCATTGTCTCTGCCAGGAGGGGGGAGTGACAGGAGTGCTCCCCTCTGCGCCACAGCTGGGTACTGTCCCAAGCTGCACTGTGGCAGGAAGTGCAGCTATTGTGCGTAAGATGAGTGCAGGTGCACGGCTGGTTGGTGGCACAATTGCTGGTCATTGATGGGTAAAACCTGTCAATGATTTGCAGCATGGTCATGCTGTATGGAGACAGGAGAAAGACAGGACCTGGATGATGTCATGCAGAACCGTAATCTGGGTCCCATCCTTCTCTTGTCCCCAGTGCGGGACGACAATGTCCTGCAGAAAGGTCCATAGTATGATGATGATCAGTGGTTCTAAAGGAGTTAAAAGTGGATTGAATAGCTAAATTTAAATTTACAGGGAAGATGTTTCTGATCTGTTTTCTTGCCTCTTTTCCTGGTCCCTGCTCTCTTTTGAGCCCCACTGCTGTCCTCTTGTGCTGGTATCATCTCCAGTTTTTGAATTTCATATGCTGCAAGTTGCTATCCTTTTAGAAATGATTATCACATTAGTCACATCCAGGATTATGGTGGTGTGGATCAACAGAAGGACATGGTAGATACAGAAGGCATATGAAACCAAGTGAGGAACTTTGGGTATCAGTGTTGTAGAGCCTTTACTCCCCTCCCTCTCACACCTGAGTTAGAGTCCCCTCTATCAAATACCTCTTCAGTAGCACCACTGCCAGCAGCTCCCCTCTTTTTGGGCACGTCCAATATTCAGTGTCCAGGCAGACAGTCATTGAAGAGTTTATCTTTCTCCCTTTGTCTAATTCTGGCTTTCCCCAAAAAACTTTTCCTCTCCACGCCACCCATAGTAGACAGGGATTTCACACACACATGCCTCAAGTGAATGGGGATCTGTGAAAATGGAAAAGAGGAGCTCTTGCAGGCAAGTTTTTATTCTAAGTATTTATCTAAGCTTTACCATATTTCAAAGGAATCATATATATGTGAGGAATAACGCCCCTCTGGACAACCCATGGAAAGTTACAAATACACAAAGCAGTCTTAGGTCACATTCAGTCATGTTTAAAATATGCCTGACTACACTGGGAATGATGATGTCCATAGGGAGAGCTGGGAATTTGGATGTTCATGCAGCCGCAATCTTGTTTCCCTGGGATACAGCAGAGTAGGCAACACCCCTGCCTGTCTACATTGGTTCAAAAAACTCCCTTGTACCTTGTGGCACCGACCCTATAAAACTTCTGACCTGAAGGATCTGGACATTTTCACACTTTAATCTTGAATTGGGTTCCCCATTGGATAAGTGTAGTTTCTCATGATCTTCAGCAGATCCTACATCACGCCATTTCTTAAACCTCATCATTAATCCTTTGGTTAACTGGAAGTAAACCACCTCCTTAGTAACCAATAACATGATTTAGCTTCTAAACTGTTTAGTTCTATCTCAGACCCTCCAACAAAGCCCCAATGTAAGCTGGATATTAAAATGTTTGGGCACGAGGACTGATCTTGTCCAGGTTATCTTTCTTGAGGTGAACTACTGAGGCATTTGAAATATATTAATCTTGTAGTATATATCCAGATTCTTTATGGTGAAGCAGACATTTCAGAGGCAGCTTGGCTTATTTTTCAGTTTTCTTGCTCAGTTCTGTTAAGCACAAAGGTCCTTTTCTAGGTGACATATCATGTTGTATTCCAAAGTACACTTTCTTTTAATTTACAACTTAATTTTCAACCTAATTCAGAAGATTGATACTATAATGCTATTTGCAGAAGTATTGAAATGTCAGTAAGTTTTATTGTAGTAATAAAGAGAATTCCATATATCACAGGCTCTATAGGGATCCTTGCTTTTTGCATAGATCTTCATAGCAACAACCAGTGGCTAAATGCTGGCAATCATTAATTTTTAAAGAAGATGTGGGGATGATGACTTGAGAAATGAAGACCACCATAAAAAATGAACTTTAATTTTGACACTTTTTTGTAGGTGACTTTAGAGGAGATGGAGGTGTGCTGTTCAAAAAAATAAAAAATAAAAGAATAAAAAGAATTAAATCCTAGGTTTCTAATACTTAAAGTGCTGTCTGCTCGTAAAAGATTTCAGTCCAGGAGAGGCCATCTTCGAGCTTCTCCTAACAAATGGGCATCAGTGGTCCATGAAATAATCAATGTCGATAATCCATCCTGGGGTCTGCCAATATGTTAATGGGTCTGCCGCATCGTTATTGCTACAAGGCCATAAATCATTTCCATACTGTGGTGCTTAGCAGTCGAGGACTCAAACCCCACCTCCCACTCCTTTCCCAGTCTGGAATTTTAAAAAAAAAATTCTGACTAACAATGAATGTCTAAACATCTTGCAGCTCTGTGCTTTGATTGTTTTCAGATGCTAAAATAGTAAGTGGGACAGATTGTAAATCAATAATACAATAAGACAAAGTGTTTTAATAATAGAAGGGCTCAAACTAAATCATACTTCTGTTTATATTATTGCTTTTGAGGTTATAAATACATAGAACCAACCAACAAGACCTTAGTTAACATGAGGAGATGGATCCACTATTGGCAGCTTGGACATCTATTGCTTCTATTGAATTCTGCATTTTTTTTCTTTAAAAAGGACAGAAAAACAGTGCAGTTATTTCTGAGTAAAGCTGAGACAAAAACATATATGCTAGCAGTCAAAGAGCTAATACTTGTTCTGAGGAATCACTTGTGGTTCTTAGGCAAAAAGTTCCATCTTATTGACTGGACCCTTGATTATTTTTCAGTTCAAGGAAGGGGAGGGCAGGTGCTGTTGTAGGTGACAGAAACTGTGATACCCTGACTTAATTGAAGCTATCTGCCAAACTATGGTTTAGAGAGTCAAGAATACTATGTCATGGGCTTTCAGACTCTTCTTATTTTATTCTATTAAATTTTTATTCACAGGTTTCCCCTTCCATTTTCAGGTTGTGGTAAGCATAGTATGCTGTGCCCTAAGAATTTAGCAAACTATGTCTTATTAGTAAACTTCAATTTGTGGTACACAATCATCTTCAAATTATGGTTTGCGAGTTAGTGCTAGCAATAGTTTGCTCATTTCCTTTACCACAATCAACTTGGGCTAGAGCAACTAAGAAACAAAGGAAGGAGTGTGTAAACACAGATGGGATCGTCCAAACTATTTCCTTTTATGGTTCTAACCTGCTGATTAAACTTTTTCACAATATGGAGTTATATGACAACAGGAAATACATATAGAGGTTATGTGCAGGAACAATTATGTGTGCAAAGTCAATAAAATGAAAAGGTCAGACTTAATGCAGAGAGAAAAATGTGCACACATGTACCATTAGCATTTTTGAAAATGTTTTAAAGTCAAATAGTTTCTTTACATGCAATTAAAATGGTACCAAAGGCCATAGAAAACAATTCAGCCGTGGCTGTCTCCCAGGAGCTCAAAAGGGATGGAACCAGTCTGACTTCTCTAGGGAGAGAGCTCCAGGCCAGGGTGCCTCTACAGAGAAAGCCGCATCTCATGCACTGACCAGCCTTGCTTCCCATGGTGGTGGCACATGGACAGGGCCTTTGCTGAGAATATCAAATTGTAGGTAGGCTCCTGCAGCATGGTTTTCCAGATACCCTTTAGATATGGTTATGGGTCATAGAAGAAATAAGTTTCTTTCTGATGCATCTTGTATATTCATTATGTCTTGAGTGAAGACTTCTTTGTTTTGGTAAGACTTCAGACTACACAGCAAAAGGCGAGCTAGGCCT